>PVIH01009148.1:0-84839 GCA_004025045.1 Sigmodon hispidus | reverse complement strand
ACAAATAATGCTGCTATGAACATAGTTGAGCTAATACCTTTGGAGTGTGAATGTGCCTCTTTAGGGTATATACCCAGAAGTGGTATTGCTGGGTCCTTGGGGAGATTGATTCTCAATTTTTTGAGAAACCTCCATATTGTATTCCAAAGTGGCTGAACAAGCTTACACTCCCACCAACAATGGAGGAGTGTTCCCCTTGGTTTCTTGATGGTAAATTCTCCATTACCCAATCTGGTACACTGGATACAATTTGGGGGATGGGGATCATTTAGACTTGAATTATTTTTTTTTCTACTTGTGTATTAGAAATAAAAGTGAATTAATCAATTCAGCATTTGTTACTTAGTGACTGTTATTATCATGCCAATGCATTAGACCATCTCTTCGGAAGGCTGGTAATCCTGTTTTTCTTCAGATTGAGATGGAATCCAGTGCCTTATGTGTGCTAAACATGTGTTCTACCAGTGAAGTATGTACCTACCAGTAATCTATCAGCTAATCGTTATTTACAGCATTCTCCTTTATACTACCTATCATTATTTCCAAGGCTGTTTTAAAAAAAATATTCTTAGAATCAATTTACTGGTGAAACGGTTAAGAACAAGGGAGAGGGGGCACACATTTAATTGTTAAATTATGTATTTTTTAAAAATAAAAAAACTTCTGAAAGGCTAGGCATTTCTGTTAATAATCATCATCCTTGGCAGAGAAAAAAGACTGTGAGGAGCGACAAATACAGATATTGGGTATTTTCCAACATGGTTGCCACCTTCAGAAGATTAGATGATTAAGACATAAAAAATGCCTCTAGAATAAGGACATTGTATGGACTTCTGAGAAAAAGATTTCTGGGAATCATAGAAGGGATGATAGAAGCACCTATGGTTTGAGGCAGAATCTGTAATACCAAGGATTTGTTCTTCCCTTTTTTCTAGAAGCCACCATGCAAGTGCTGGGAATTCAGCCTGGATCCTCTGCAAGAGCAGCCAGTATTCTTGACCATTGAGCCATCTCTACAACCCCAAACTGGATATATGCTTAATATTACTGTAATGTAATGTTTCTGGGAAGATGGAGAAATCAAGTCTGTTGTAGTGACGTAGATTATTTAAGGATGGGCTCCTGGTCACCGTATCAGTGGGAACAGGTCTGTTTTAGCACAAAGAGACTCATTACACTTGCAGTATGAATTGTTTCTCATAAAACCATTTCAACACTTTCAGTGTTAGTGATCTTGACTTTCTTTTTATCTTTAGCAACATTACATGTACACTAATCTTACCTAGATGATTATTAAGTTTATTGCCTTGGCTTTCTTTGGGCTTATTGCATTCACAGGAGCATCTCAAAGAAAGCCCTAGTACTTAAATCCTTAATTATGTTCAAGATGACCTGAAGGACAGGCTTTAACAAATCCTAAGGAATTTATAAACTGTATTAGCTTTCTGAGAGAAAATTTAACATGATAAAATATTGGTTGTTACTGATTCTTTGCTTTGTCTTCTCATTTAAAACAAAACAAAACAAACAAACAAACAAATATGCAAATAACCAAAAAAGCCTGTGGACCCAAATACTTCCAGAACAGCACTGAAATGCATTAGGCTATATACAAACAACCCACTATAGCATAGTTAAGCAATAAGATTCCTCAAAATTTCAAATCACAGAAATTCAACTGAAAATGGTTCGGATGTTTTTTTATTAAATTTTTATCATTTTCTACATTTAGAAAATGACAGATAAATCCAGTACTGGAAATGAATAGTTTTGGTAAAATCATTCATATCATTCTGAACAAAAATAATCAAATTTAAAGTAAGATTAAAATATAATGTGAGACTTGCTTAGATTCTTTTTTAAAAGAATGCTAGCTATTTCTAATTACACAAACAACCACATGCCTTCAGATTATGTTGAGTATACTAAGTTTTAAAAATAGTAAAGATTTGGGGAAGCAGATTTACTTGACCACTTACAGTAATACTTGAATTATCAGTTTGAAGAAATTATTTAACTTTTGAGAACTTCTGTTACCTTATAAATGAAATGGGAATTATAATATTGAACTTGTAACTTTTATGAGATGTAGTACGGATGATTTTAAGATGTCTGGCAAACAGACTGGTGCACTTGTATTGACAGTTTTCTCATACATCTTTGAAACAACCGAAATATACTAATTTATGTGAACAGGGAAAAAATATAAACAAAGGAACAAACAAAAAAAGGAACTAAGAAAACTCCACAAAACAATAGCATTGCTGAAGCCCAGCCTTCACCTTAGTGGCAACAGGAGAATGGGAAATGGAGAGGACTGCTGTCGATGTCAATGAACTGCTCCTTTTTACAAGTTTGACATCCGACAGGTCTGTATATGACCTTTGCAGTAAGGCAACAATGACAAGGTTTCATTTTCTTTTATACTGCTAAGTGGAAACTTGACAAAGAAAAATGCTTATCAACATAACTGAGAAACCTTAATCATTGTACTTCATTGTCACTTTGCAAATGCTATCTGTTTTGCAAGTTAAACTTAGGTTTTTCAAAATGACCTCAAAGGAACACTAAAGACCTTTAAGTTCACTAATGAATGGTGTTGGGAGGTTATTTTTGTGAACCCTAAATTCTTTTTTAGAATGTACACATATTCTTGGCTGGCCAGAGGTGATTGTTAATTACTGTTTCTATATAAACAATGTTTACTTGTTCAGTGTGAGTAAAAATGTTAGGTGTGTTATTATAAAAAACAATGTGGCTTTTTACTTTTTTCTGTTTGTCTACCCTTGAAATGACAGTCTCTAAAAATAGAGCCATGGACAAGATTAAAGAGCCTCTTGAAAGAATGCTAAAACAGTCAGTACAGTTTAATAAAACAGCTATCAGTCTAAACAAGAACAAATTGAAATTCACTTCTACCTACTCAACTAGGGAAGACAATTAAAAGAGAAACACCTTACCTATAGAAAAGTAAAGCTGGCCTTTCAGCACTGATTGCAAGGTGAGAGAGATGAACATTTTGATGGCATTGCAATCAGTGTCTGTAATTTGTAAGTGCTGTTTAGAATACAATTTTAAAAAAGGTAGATGTTACTAGACAAGTTGCAGAAAAAACTACCTATTGGCTCTGAATTACCACACATATTTTCATACAAAAGTGATTTTACAAAGATGTACATAACTTTTCTCTTGTTGAAATAAAATGAAGGCAGGAAACAAGCACACTCAGAGGGAACAATAGAGCAGGGAAGCCATCTTACCTCCATCCAGCTCCTCAGCTCCAAAATGATTCCTGTAGAACAACATGATTTCTATCTTGTAACATTTATAGATGGTCACCAAACAAACGAGCAGCAAGAGAATAGCACCAAGCCCTCCAGCAAGTTCAACGGTGTACATTAACTCTAGGGGGAACAAAAGCAATGGAGAATTATATAATAATAATTATATATATATATATAAACCACAAAATTCTACTTAGTTTCATGTTTTTGCATATGACTCAGATGTAATAAGACAATTTTGTCCCCCATTTCCTGTAACTTTTTTGGTCTTCATTTTTCTGAAATTGGTTCTCACTGTGCATCCTAGGCTTGCTTTAAGCTTGTGAGCCACCTGTGTCAGCCTCTCAAGTTTTGGGATCATGGGCATGTACCAACATTCTCATCTTGTGTGAGAATTTAATCCATCTTTAGCTTCCAGTTCTGTCTCCATGGTAATTGGATAAAGTAATATGTGGCAGTTTTGCTTAGTAACACTACTTTGGCAAAAATGAACTTGGTTGACACATTTTATCTGGACTAAAAATACTATAAATATCTAATTGAAAACTACAATATTGGGTTGGCCTCAGTACAGCAACTTTTATATGTACTCATATCTCTTGCAGAGGTCCTTTGACTATGCTTTTGGAATTGATAAAAACAAATAAATTTTTAAAGAGTGGACAGCTTTATGATCACCCCAAAATGAATCTTGATCTTTTTTACTGAAATGTTACTAGAAAGTTGGATTCAAGGTAAAAAAAAGAGGGGTCAAATAACATAGTTTCTGGTGGACATGTACACTGATGCACAGAGTATTGGCAGAACTATCTAATGAATGTTCTCTCCTGTAAGGAGTAATGACTTATATTGACTATTTTTCTGAAAAGAATACTGTCCAGGTGTGTTAGCATAATCTTGAAGGCAGAAAGCTTAACTGATTTAAAAAGGAAGTCTCCTAGTGGACATCACAACAAAATGTGCTAGCATTATTAATTTTTTATTTTTTGAAAACCAGTATCAAATTTTATTTAAATAGCAAAACATTCAGAATAGATAAAAAACCCCATACAATAATAAAACTTCCTTTTTCTCTAAAATACATGAAACATAAAAAATAAATTCAGATACTACATTTTCTCATCTTTTTTACTTTCCTTTATATCATGCTAGCTATTACTATAAACATGTGTGAATGAGTAAATTTTTTTGATATTTGCTGCATACAAGTTCTCCATTATCACACTGAATGTTCTTATTATAACAAAAAATATCAGACAAAATTTGGAATAAAATAGTTATATTTTCTCTTTTAGAACTCATGAAGGAAGTAAACAATCAAACCAGATTTGCTAGGCCTCTCCTGGCTGAGCAAGCAATAAAGACCTCTGAGAGCCACTGTCAGGCAAGCTAGGGTCAACAAAGTCAACAAAGACTGAAACCAGACCTGTTGCCTGGAGGAAGCAGAAAGCAGCCAAGAGGTTGAAACTACCCCATTGGGAAAGGACACTCTCCAAACTATTGAGCTGCGTTCAGGCTGTGTGCTGTGCTTATAGGTTTCCAGTTTTCATGAGCTATCACTCACTCATGCTGGGGTAGGCTTTGCTAATGCTGCTGTCATTTGAGTTATTTCTGATCTGATAAGTAACCAGTAAAACTCATTGGTACCCACATTAATCTACAGTGGTATCCTTATTCTGGTCTGTCATTAGTGTCCTACCTGGAGTGACTAGGCTTTTGTTCAGACCTCTCCAAAAATAGGGTCATATAACATACAATCATTCCTTAAATTAAAACACTAAAATATGTTTTAGATTCTGTAATTGAAAACTGTAAAGTACTGACTAGCATAATGTATAGCACAGACAATAAAAGCTTAGATTTAAGAACATTAAAATAATTCATGACTTGCAATAATACATATTGCTAGGTAACAAGTCCTAAGGCAGACCGTGAAAGACCAGCTCCCACAATCCACTCCAAGGTAATAAGATATGCCAAAGAGTAGTTGGAGAAAAAACTTTAAAAAAAAATCTGAGGGTAATTAAGAATAAATATCTTTGTAACTGACTGGTAAAATAAGAAAACAAACATGTCTTCTGATGGTAACTTTCTCTTTTACTTCTTAAACATGGTCTCGGACTCTTTGTGTCTCCATGTAGCTACACATCTCCACACTGTTGCATACTATACATACAACTAGGCATCTTTTATTATGTACATATGGCCATACATCTCTATACACAGTTACATCTATTTTCACATATCTACATGTCTTTTTACATCTCCTCTTATACAGTTTCATCTTCCTTGCCTCCTCACAGTTACAAATCTCCACACAGCCATAGATAGCTATTCATCTCATATACATAGCTTTTTCACCACATAATATTTTGCATTGTTCCTATATACTCTCATACAACTCTATGCACAATTCCTATATGTAGTAGCAGCACTTTCACACAGCTTTATCTCTCACACATTTATTTACACACATATGCTTCTTCAACATCATTCAGTCATTCTTTGCTAATTCTCTCACTCTCTCTTTAGGCTTCCTCTTTACCTCTCACTCAGCTCACAGACACTCACATATTGCATATCTTCATCCCTATACTGCTACTGCTGCTCTTACACACTCTCATACATACATACTCATTCCTCCTTTTCTCTTCCCCTCTGCATTGCTGCTGATCACTGCTTCTTTAGCCAAACTCGGGACAATTATATGTTATATTGTCAGGGCCCAATTCATTGTCATAACACATGAAGTCACACAGTTTTTCTCAAGCTAGTAAGGTCACAAAGACCAGCCAGTGTAAATGTTTGGCCTTGCACTTAACTTTTCCCAGACAGAGAATGACATTGAAATTCAGGACTTAACAAAAACAGTGTCAGGTTGAACCTTTAGTGGTCAGAGTACATGCAGAAAGTCCACAATCTTTCGAGGGAGGGGTGGTGGTGGTGGTGGTGGAGGATATGCCTCAAAACAGCCTGGCCTTGATTTAGCAATAAACATGTGGGAATTCGTCTTTGTGTATTTTCTGCAGTGGCAGTTTAGTATGCTTGAATTTTTTCCAAAGTCTAAGATTAGTTGTCTTTGAGACTGAAAATACTGCTATTTTCCTGTGTCCATAAAGAGAAATATTTTGATATTATTGCTATACATCATAATTATATAGATTAAAATGAGATCAACTTCCTAATAAGCCACAACTATAAGTGTGCCCAAAGATGTAAAACACACTACCAATGGGCTGAGGAAAGACCCCATAGCTGTTCCTAATAAAAGAGGCATGGGAGAAAGTTATAGACAGAAAACAATGGGTCATTAACAGAAAATGACCTGATGGCTTTCCAGGTGGGGCTCCTGTCAGGGAATTATACATCTGGTAGGTCGATTTGTCAAACACTAGTTGTCAGCTGCTGTATATTCCCAGAGTCAAACCCAGATCCTCATGCTACGTGAATTCTCTACCACTAAAATCCCTGACTAACTCACATTGTGGCTTTTTTAAAGGTTCTGTATCTATCTTATCTATCATCTATCTATCTACTTATTTATACTTCATGTTGGCTAGTTTTATGTCAACTGTACCCAAACTAACATCATTGGAGAGGAAAAACCTCAATTGAGAAATTACCTTCATAATATTGGGCTGTAGGCAAGCCTGAAGGTAATTTTCTTAATTAGTTGTTGATGCACACAGGCTCATCTCATTGTGGGTGGTACCATCTATGGGTTGGTGGTCCTAGATATATATTATAAGAAAGAAGGCTCAGCAAGCCATGGGGAGGGAGCCAGCAAACTGTACTCTTCCATGGCCTCTGCATCTCCACCTTGCTCTGACTTCCTCCTTCTTTTTATTATTATTATCAATAAATCCATTTTTTTATTCATGTATCCCCTTGTTCAAATTTCCTTCCCCCTTCCACCCTCCCAGCCATTCTCGCTTCTCCCTTCTACAGACTATGTTTCAGGATATGTAAGTCAAACTCTTTCTTCATCATGTTGCTTTTGGTTGTGATGATTTATCACAGCAATACAAACCCTAAGGTAAAACACACATAATTTACAACTAAAATTTCTTGCATGAGAAAAGAATGGGAATTGATCAAGGACACTTAATTTGCAGTTTTAAATATTGCTGAGAACACATTGTGAAAGTTTTAAATAAGGTATTCAATGTCGATATCAATTTCACACCTATGTAGTTTTCCAAGAGATATAAACATATTCTCAGGAAGTCTTGTGCAAAACTGTTTGGAGTAAGTACTCTTATCCATACTAACCACAACTGGAAACACTCTGTCTCATTAATAGGAGATGCTGGATAAACTAACTTCAGCCCATAAATACATTTCATTCACCACGGAAAAGAAGAAAATAAAAGATATACACTGTACAAAAATGCATAGGGTTATACTGGGTGAAAGAAGTCAAACACAAAGTAATGTTTACCATATGGCTCTACTAAAGTACAAGAACAGCCTATTATAATGCATAATGATATAACTCAGAAACTGTGTATTTCTTATGGGATAAGTGAAGGGAAATTTTATTGGAAAGGGGACCTTGCAAAGTAAAGAAAATATTTTTATATGGTCTTGAGCTAAATACACAAATGTATGCATTTGTTAAAATTCATTGATCTGATCACTTGAGGCCAATGAGTTTTATCTTATGCCAATCGTAATTCAACTCTTTAAAATTCTAATTGCTTATGGAAATCTATTACAAGTTCTGACCCAAGGCCTGTGTGAGGAGATGCTCTAGGGAAATATTGGAGTCAGAACAGCTGTTCTACTGTAGATAAGTAACCAAGAAGGGAATGATTTTTCTATAGTGCCTCCAAGTCCACTGTTTGCAGCTGGAGGCATAGCACTAGGCCCAAGCTTGTAACACAGTGTAAGTACCATATCTACTTCAATAGCTTTAGAAACAATAAAAATGATTCCTAAAGAATGTTTTTAGCAATTTAATAAAAAAGACTCATTTTTTAAGGTGGTCTTCATAATCTAGGTTTCTACATGCTTTCAAAAACCTACTTTTTCTTGGTCTTTAAAAAAGTTTTATAACATTTATTTTTGAGATTATAACATTTCTTCTTTTCCTTACCTCTATTCACACCCTCTCATATATCCCTCCTTGTTCTCTTTCAAATTCATGTACAATTGGGTTTTTTAAAATATGAATAAATATGAGGAAAAGTTGTATAAACATAAGTTATTTTTATTTCTAGAAAACATTTGAGCTAATCATTTTTATAGAAGTTATGAGTCATCTGAGCTGTACATAATACCTTAGATAGATTATAAATGTAGAAATCGTAGTATTGTCAGAAATGTTATTAAAAAGAAATAATAGAGATGATGTAGTTTTGTAATAGAAGTGGTTTAATATGCAAACATGAAAAATTACATATACTTAAAGACAGCAATAAATAAGAATAAGTCTATTGAGGTATAGTCATTTACTACTAATAAGAGCATGTGAAATGTGGTCCAGAGAAACTTAGTATTTTTAACGTGCTGTTTGATCCAAAATCTTTAGCATATGCCAATTTTTTTTCAGATGCTCTGTAATGCTATGTGTGAAACATGGTATTCTTATAGCATCCTTAGAAAAGGAAGTCAGGAATGAAACTTTTTTGTCACAAAACAACACCAGTGTGTGCTCCTCTGTTGCTGTCTTATATGGGCATATCTATTGTAAATGTACACAGATTACTTACTGTTTATTTTGTTGATGTAAATTTGTCACCTTGTGAAATGCTCTCCAGGAAAATGGCACATTAGATTAGCCTGTACACTTCTGCTCCAAGCTGAACACTTTGTTACTATGTGTACTGCATATTCCATGGTTTATCCATGACTTCAGGAAGAAATCAGAGTGGCTAAATTTTGTTATATTAAAGAGAAATTATCTGGACCTCCTCTGGTCTTTTGTTTTGCATTCCTATGTGACTGGGAATGGTGTTGCCTTTGCAAATGTCATTTCCATTTAAAAGGAGCCCATTTTTTCAGTCCTACTTCAGGTTGCCTGAGGTGGCAGCATTAGAAAATAAAAAAAATTCATTTCAGCACAACTCAACTTCTGAAAATAGAAAGGGAAAACTGAGACTTTCAAAAAGAAAAAAGTATCATTTGGTTAAAATGGTAGACTCTACCTCCTTTAAGGGATGAGACTGAATATTGAAAATTGTTCAGCAAAAACCTAAGGGAAGCTGACCTTTGCTTAAACCCAACAAATTAACAAGTGCCACAGAGTTACATTTAAGGGCACCAACAGTCATTTAGTTACAGGCAATTAACAATAGTCCTTGGAAAGCTCCAGTACAGTCTAAGGGAAAACACATTGATTATTGCTGCAGTAGTAGACTGTTTTCTGAATAAATTGCTTCAATTTAAAAGTGGATTTGCTACAAGCACTTTGAGCAATGACTACAATTTTTTTTCTTATCAAGACAGTGGGTGCAAGCAACCCTTTAAAAGAAACAGCTAATTAAAATAAAGCACATGCCATCTCTTAGTATATTGGATTACATTGCAAATAATAAATGCATTTGGTTTACACTAATCTTACTAGTGTAGTTATATATATGTATATATATATACATGTATATATATATATATATATATATATATATTGGCCTATACCTTGTATTAGTGTTTGGAAACTCTTTGAAAAAGTAAAATTTTGACATTAAAAAATTCATGTGTTTTTTAGCTCAGTTTGAGTTTCATTTTTGTGTTTCTGATCTCTATTCATATTAATAAAGATGTATAAATCTCATTGAAAGTCTAATGGAAGACTTTGGGTGGCTTATTCTTAAATAGTTTATTTTAAAATTATTATGTTCTTATATAAAATCCTTTGAAATATTCTGCCCTGATATATAGGCTGTATAACGCAATTTGGGGGGGGGGAACACATGATAGACACCATAAATAATCCTAATTTATTCATTAGCTTCATTCACTATGTACCTCCCCCCATTATTGATGTATTATAAAGAGCTAAGGTTTATATGAATTTATCCATCCATGAAAATTCATATGTATATATATCACTCTACAGCAGTATAAATTATTTTTCCCGGCAGGAGAACAATTATGCTCAGCCCACAAAGTTATCCAATTCAATTTCTACAATTCATCAGCACAATTTAGAAGCAGGTATATTTTTGTGGGGCAGGGGGATGATACATTAAGAAACCAAATTGCCAGTTGTATAATAGCAAGAAAAAAAGTTTTGGGAATACATATATTCCTATATAAGGGGGACAATTTTAAGTCTTCATTTCCTTTTTGGAAGAAAGAAGTATGGAGATATATATATGGCCTGAAATATCAGAGTACACAGCCAAGCCTTGAGGATCAGGGACTGGTGACTTACACCTTTAATCCTAGCTCTAGGAATGTTGAAGTAAGATAGCTGAGCAGAGGAAGGGAAAGGAGGAATTCAGCATTCCCTGCTACTTTCCTGACTAGCAGATGGGAGAGGGGATTTCTGAAGACAGGTTGGGGAGTTAGTTAGGTCAGAATTGGTTGTAGCTTGTTTGTCTATCTCACTGGTATTTCAGCTTTTCTCTAATATCTGGTTCAAAGTTTTTATTATGATACCAAGTAGAATACATGCAATAAAACAGGATATATAAAAATATTAAAACCAAAGTAAAAATTCATTATCAATGGAATAGCTTAATTAATGAGACCAAATATTTACAAAAAGATTACCCTTAAAATAGTGTATCTTGACATTTTGGGAAGAAGTTATTAGGGAAATTACTGAATGAACTTACTGCCAAAAATGGTTGGAAAATACAGTCAATGGGTTAGAGCCCAATCATTACGGCCTAGCTAGATTAAGTTCCCAGAAGCCCTTAGAACTTAATTGTCATATTTTAACCCACCATAAAATAAAAATAAAGAAGGAAGTACAGTGAAAAATGTATCATTCTACATATACTTTGCTAAAAAAAAAAAACCCAACCTCTACTTAGAATATGGTTTTTGTTTTTCCCTTGAAGCAAGAATTATTTTTAAGTGTTATTCTCTAAAAGGAAGCAGCAAATAAATAATCAGAGAGATAGAATGAAACACAAATCTATGAGTCTGTATAAATTATAACTGAACAAAATGAGAAAGCTTTCCATAAAAGTAGAATGTTAATTAGTGAATTAAAAAAATGACATAGAAATCCTTATTTTCTTCCTCCACAATAACAATTGATTCAGGTAAGAAATATTAATAGATGCTAAAATTGTGAGGTAGACAATTGGTGAGGAAGGATGCTCACATTCTTAAGGTACTTTCCTACTGATTATGTAAAAGAAAAAAATAAGCACCATCTTTCAAAAGTGACATAAGTTACTATTGTCAGGAATGATATAAACTGGTTTCTGGTATAATACACTTCAAATTCACACATCATTAATGGTAGCTAGAAATGGATAATAATTTGAAAAATAAACAGTTGTCAGGCCAATGTAGACTAAAAAATAGCTGCAAGAATATTTTTCAGCTTGTTGCTACTCTGAAGAAAATATCAATGTTGATTAAAGACAAAGAAAAATAAGGAGCCATCTTAGATTAATGGAAGTGAACATCTAAATGCAAGGCGTATTCTTATATTGAAAGTATGGTATAAAGAGTATCTCTTGAGACAATGTCTGCAACTAGACTATAGACCAACTATGTAAGAGACAGGAGCCTTTTATTATTATGAATTGTAAATTTTGTAAATACTCTTTTGCTATACATAAAAAATACTCTTGGTAATTTAAGAATCAGAATTAAGAATTAGTCACAATGTCTGCACTTTACTTTCTGTGATGCTGAAATAACTCATGTTTGCAGATATAGTATATTTTATTTATTTTCCTATGTTTAGGAATTGTTTAAGGTCAATGTACCAAAATGTTAATAATTGGTGAGCATAGTTAGAGAAAATAAATAGATATTTATTATACTAATCTTAAAATTTGAGAGGAATGATTGCTGTTTTGCTCTAAAATAATAACTAAAAATAAAAGATGAATCAAATGGAGATATACAGCAAAATGATATGGCTTCTAATCGTTACCTTGCCATTGTACTTGTGGACACATTGCAGCTGTGTTTATCTGCACAAGACCTGCCAAATTTAGGCCCCTCAACAATTCATCATGGATGGGAGAAGGGCCCATGAGGCCCTACATCTGCTTTAGGAACAGTCAATGAATGGTTGCTATGGGAGGTTTTGTTTTCTTCAGTGGTATAAATACTGACAAGGTGCTCTTGTTGTAGTAAATAATCTCCCACCCATTTTCAGGCAAGAACTTGAAATTAAACTCAGTGGGTCACATACAAAGAGAAACATAAAAGATGGAGACTTGTCAAGAAGAGTTTTAGGAAAAAAGGAAATGGGAGGGATAAATGACTATGTTTACTAAAGAAGCGCACTAAACTTTCAAACAATAACTTTAAAAAGCACATTGTCATGTGGTAATAAATAAGTATATTTTATTGATTATTTTGTATTAAATTGCATCATGTATATTTATTTTCATCTCATCTATACACAAGCTTTCAAGTTAATCTTTCCCAAATATGTCTTCACTTTGAGATTTTCTGCAGGCGCCTCACTGATTAACCATCAAAGGAACTTGGAATTTTGTGTATTGGCATTTATTACTTTAAGCTAAGTGATCCACAGCCACAGTCATGCCTACTTTATGAACTGAAGTTTTATTAGATTCTGTGGCAACCTAGAACTTTTTCCTTTTATTTATTAGAACTCTACCAACCCTGCAGAAGAAGGCTAAAGTCTATGCTTTCATTAAAGGTTTTACTGGAAGAGTGATTCACACAATATGCTTCCTGTTGCTGTGTCATCAGTTACTGTGCTGTATGTCAACAGAATTGTTTTTGTCTATAGTTTTGCACTATAAACATAAACAGTTGCTTTATCATAGGATCTTTGTTTTGAACTGTCCCTTCTGACTAAGAACACTTCTGTCTCAGATTTCTTATGTCATTCTCCTCTTCCTTTCACTCATTTTCTTTTGTTCTCTTCTCCATTTCCTCTTCCCCTTCTTTTCTTCTCTGTCTCTCTCTCTGTGTCTCCTATCCTTCTCCCTGCCCCATCTTTCTGTAATCGTGTGTGTGTGTGTGTGTGTGTGTGTGTGTGTGTGTGTGTGTGTATGTATGTATATACTGCAAGCATATAATTTGAAGTAGGGTCTCACTTTGCATTCTAGATTCTAAGTTCTCTATGTATCTATATCCTAAGCTAGTTTCAAACTTCTGATTGTCCTAAATAAGTGTTGGATTTTAGGAATATGGCACTATGCCTGGCTAGTCTCATTATTTCTTAAGTCTTTGCTCATAGAGCATCATATGAAATTCTTCTACTAACCACTGATTTTAAGTAAAAAAAAATTCTGGACTCACTTATATTCTTCTATAGTTTTTGACACCGCATAAAATAATATTCAGTTTTATTATTAGTAACTGTATTATTATTTATTTTTTGACTTGATAAAATTTAAATTCCATGATGGTGAGTCCTTGGTTGTCTTTCTGTTTTATTTTCTCTATTTTATGAAAAAAATATTTTCAGTAATTATTTAACTTCCTTGAAAATTGTCTACCATACTGTAGAAACTCAATGATGATTTGTTGAATGAATGAATAACTAGATAGATGATTAAGAACATACAGTTTTCAAATAAAAATTTATTTCTTTCTACTCTAAAATTCCAGTATCTCTGTGAGCAATTTTTGGTTCAATGTATCACAATGTTCAAGCAGCTGAAGAAGTATAATTATAAACATCCATTCCATTACTTGGTTAAAAATATATATTATACATAAAGTGGAGAACCTGGGGCTGAGCAGATGACTACGTTTGAAAAGTTCTTGCTGAAAGAACATGAAGACCTAAGTTTAATCTCCAGAACTCACATTAAAAATCCAAGTGCAGGGGAGGTGGACGTGAAGACTCCTGATGCCTGCTGGATAGTTAATCTCACTGGTTTTGTGAGATCCAGGTTCTAAGAAAGGTCTCATTTCAAAAGTCTCAAAAATAAATAGTGGAGAACAATAGAAAAGGTCACTCAATAACATCCTGTGGCCTAAACACACACACATACACATAGAAAAAGAGAAAATGAACTTTATAGTATGGGGTTAAAAGTTATCCTTCATTCATGAATATGGTGCTAATGTAATCATATATATGTATATACAGAATTTTTAAAGTTTGTGAGCTACCATGTGGTTCCTGGGAATTGAACTCTTAATCTCTGGGAGAGCAGCCAATGCTCTAAATCTATGAGCCATCTCTATTCACTTAGAATCTGAGGATCACCGATTACTTCATTAAGACCTTGCAGATGCTAGACAAGTGCTCTGCCATTTAAATATACCACTCATATTTAATTTTTTCATTCATTTATTTTAAGCTTGTTTAGTAAGTACTTTCAATATAAGGTAATGGCACAATGCTTTTGCACACTAGTAATGAAGCAATGAAAGAAATTTATAATTATTGCTTTAAAGGAGCTTACATCTTGTAAATTCTGACATGCAAGCACAAATATTTAGTGAGCACTGAGGTGTCACTGTATTAGAACTTTAATATGAATGCAATAAAATACTGTGTTAAAATCATGAGACAAGTAAGCAACACATTTGGCATATTTTGTGTATGTGTTTGTGTGATTTTACTGGTGGATTTCAGAGATAAAATTCAAACACTGGTATAGTGTAAGAGTTTCTGTAAAGATTTTTGAAAAATGATTTCATATGGCATGAAATGAGAAAATATATTTGTTATATGTGATTTAAGGCAAATTTCTCCTTTTCTTGTTTAGTTAACATGTATTGTTTAGCTTTTAAGTTTACTTTCAAAGTAAATAACTCGTGCTTTTCAGAAAAAAATGCAGTTGTTTTGGATTCATGTCATGTACCAGTTAAGCAAATTTCCCAAATTTAGGTCAGAAAAATTAGACTATGATTTCCCTTGGGGAAAATTGGCATTCATTTTAAAAGGTACAGGCTGTAGTTCCTAGCATAGGTAGATATTTAATGTATAAAACTTTCCCTCTTTAGAGTATAAATCAGTATTTAAAAATCAGTATATAAAGGGTATACATGAGACATACACATCATTACATGTATACATACACATATAGTCATATAAAAAATTCAGAGTAGGCTCTTTCATCTTGGATCTCAAAAGATAAATCAGACAAAGAATGAGTATACTGTTAAAATAAAGAACAAAAGGGCCTCAGGTGACCAGCTTAAAAGACAGGGCTATTGTATATTAAGGTGTCAAACCTCACTAGTCTAAAAGAAAATTTCTTCAAAGAAAAAGTATTTGCTTTCTCTCTACTAGGAATTTCCCTCTTAACATGTCATCCAAATAGACAGGCACAGATGGAATGTTACAAAACCTCTCTGGAGAGAAAATTGTCAAAATGAAGGTGGCATTGCCATTTTACACTTTTTTGTTAAAGGATGTGATGCTTATCCTTCTGAAAGCAATTGTCCACAAGAGGATATATTGTCACAGTTAGAACAACTCATTCTTCCATTGGGAATGCTTTGAGATGCCTGAAGAACACAGAACATCTGGACTGCTTAGATAACCAATAAGACCCATGTTTTATACATTTCTATAGAAACATTAGACTCTGATAATATTGAATATACTGCTGGATTTTCATTCTGAATTTATTTTTCATTTGATTTTATGACATTTAAATGTTCACTTTTAATTTGGAAACTGATAAAAATATTATGATTTGAAAAATATTCTACTAATGGAAATAAATCTATAAAAACACTATACACACGTAAAACTTTATTATACTACAGTGTACAAAGTGGCAAGCACTGATAAACATCAAACTTTTACTATCATTTTAATTTTCCTTCTTTAAAGATTTGATATATTTTGTAATTATTGAAAGCATTAGAAACAGCTGTTTTGGTGAAAGTCATTGGTAATACTTTGTCTCTCGAGAAAAATTTCATTTGAAATCTTAGTGTTTTCAACATTGGAGATTATTGGGACCAACACTGTAATCATACCACATGCAGTTTTATTTTTCAAATGGGAGTACCAGAAAGCCCATTTTTGAATGCTTCTCTTTATTCTCTGTTATTGAATGCATAAAGTAGTTGAGGACCATGGTGAAAATTTTGCCTTGTTTCTAAATTTATGAATAGTTTATTGAACTTAAAAAAACCCATGATGTAATGAGCAGGCTTGGGGGACAAGAAAATAGCAGAATCTATCATTATTCCTCCTCCTGAGGAATCATTTTACATTAGATTCTAGAATTAAATTATCAAATTCATTAAGTCAGGTAATTTAAGGTTCACTTGTTCAGGTCTCTTTTTTTGAGATATGGTATCATCCTGTATGTACGCATCAAACATCGTATATAGCTCAGACTCTCTTCAGACTTATGTAGTTCATCTTTGAGCCTCCCAAATCCTAGATTATAGGCATGAACCAGCATAGCAGGCTTTCTTTCAGATTTTAGTAAATGTCTGCTACATTTCAGTTTGTGTGAATTAGGCAACTGTGGTTAAGTCAGTTCTTCGTACTGCAGTCATATATAAAGAACTTTAGTTTGTATTTTGAACCAATGAGGGCAAAGATCTGAGGCAACTTAATACTTAAATCAGAAGAAAAGCCCTTGGGAAGAGCAACCACTTCAATTAACTTTCAGGCTTGACAAAATGAGGCACAACACCTTGAAACTCTGAGAATCTGAAAAATGACCTAATATATATTATTGTGAGTACTTAATATGTTCTTTCAAGATTTCTGCCCTGAAGCTGAGGGACAATTAGTTTACAAATGATAAAACTGAAGAACAATGAGGCAGAGATTTGCTCTAGGTAACACACAACTGAAGAGTGAAAATTAAAAGACTCTCAAGAAACTTAATTTTTCCATCATCCTTCATAATTTCTTTTCAGTCAATCTTCATTCATATCACAGTTCAACTAATGATAATAATTTTTGGATGGTTTAAAAATTATCATTGTGTGCCTTCCTGAATATTCTGCCGGATTTTCATTCTGAATTTATTTTTCATTTGATTTTTATGGCATTTAAATGTCCACGTTTTATTTGAAAACTAAACCTTCATATACTTAAGTCTTTATTGAGCACATGCTAAAAATAGAACATGTGCCCTAAAATCAGAGACAAACAGCTATCATATCTCTTACAGATTGCAAGTATATTTCTCAGCACTAAAAAAATCTAACACAAGTTACCATGGTAATCTATTGGAAATCAACATACTTTTTTCCTGCTATGTGACCTGAGAGAGCAGTTAGCATTTTTTATGTGTCATGTCAAATTTCTCAGTTTACTGACCTGGTTGTCAAAGTTCGACATCCAGGAACTGCTTATTAAAAGTTATATCTTTTGTATTGTATTATGACCTAGTTGTGCCATTTCTCAACCACAGGCAAGAATTCACAGCCATACAAATGCACAGCTATCATCCTCTCTCCTGCAATGTTGCCCCAGGATAGTGGTATACATCACTCTGGAAGCAGTGACTTGCCAACTAAACCTAATACATGTATGTTTTTTACCCAAAGGTGATAAATACATATATATTTTACAAGTGGGATGATTTTTGTTCAGCAGCTTTAGATAAACTATCTCCTCATGACAGCCTGTAGGGAAGAATATTTCAAGTATGATTGAAAGCATCATCAATTAAAAGGTAGATTTGATGTGCAAATAATGAGACTACAAAGATGATTCTGAGGAGAGTAAGGAGTTGTTAGTGAGTATTGGTCATAGACGTGATATCTTATCTATTATATCTGATTACATATACCTATCATGTTGTGGATGTGGTGTGTGTGAAGTAGATGATTTAGGTGGGGTTCCTTCAAACATTAATTTGTGTGTGTGTGTGTGTGATTATGTGCACATGTACTCATATGAGTGTAGGTGCCCATGGAAGCAAAGAGTAGGTGTCCCATACCCTGGAAAAGGAGTTCCAGGCTGTTGTGAGTCACTTGACATGAGTATTATGAGCTGAACTCTAGTCCATTTGAAAAGTTATCCCAGAATTTGACTTCCTTTGATGTAAGGGCAGCCCCAAGCAATTACTGAATGCTTAAACCTGAAGAAATAAGTCATTGAGTAAAAGAAAGCAATTTGGGTGTTAACTTTTTTTTAGAATTTTTTTTATTTTTTATTTATTTTTGAATAAACTCTCATTTTTTGTCCATGTATCCCCCTGTTCAAACTCCCTTGCCCCTCCCGCCCCTCCCAGTCACTCTCCCTTCTTCACATCTCCTTATCTCCTCCCCAGCAAGGGCAGGAGGTCCCAACGTCCTAAGGTTCAACATCTACTCCAGGCAAGTCCGATTTCCTCATCCTAATATCAAGACTGGGTTAAGTGTTCCTCTGGAAGGAATGGGCTCCAAGGTGCCGGTTCATGGTGCTTCAGATCCCAAGATGTTCAGTGGTTGTGGTTTGCAGCTTGGACATGCTTAGATTTTTGTTTAAAGTCCACTAAAGAATGAATACATCCCCTGCTTATTTTTCTGGGCTTGTGATATCTCACTCAGGAGGATATTCTCCAAATCCATCCATTTGCCTGAGAATTTTAGGATATAATTTTTTCTTACTGCTGAGTAGTACTCCATTGTGCAGATGTACCACAGTTTGCTAATCCATTTTTCAGTGGAGGGGTATCTAGATTGTTTCCAGGTTCTTGCTATTATGAATAAGGCTGCTATGAACAAAGTTGAGCTAATGCTTTTAAAAGTATACAAATGTGCATCTTTAGGGTATATGCCCAATAGTGGTATTGCTGAGTCCTTGGGGAGATTGATTCCAAGTTTTCTGAGAAACTGCCATACTGCATTCCAGAGTAGCTGAACAAGCTGACACTCCCACCAACAATGGAGGAGTGTTCCCCTTGCTCCACAAACTCTCCAGCATAGGCTGTGATTGCATGTACTTTTATATGTGAAGTGATCTCTTCAGCCCCCCTTCAAGTGTTTTAAATCAATATATTTATTTTCCAAAATGGCAAAGTTACTGTTGTCTTATACAAAGTTCTGAGTTTCAGTAGATTTCCTTTGTCCTCAATTGAGGTCTATTTGAATTTTATAGCTGCTCTGTGAGATGCTAGGTAGATGACTATGCAAATTAAACTTTTGAACATATAGGAACACTTTATCTTGTTGCTTGTACTATTATGTTTCCTTTTATTTTATTTTGTATCAATGTACTCATGACTAACAATTTGCGGTGGTTCAATTCTGATACTATGACCATTCTTCCTTATTATATAGAATTGTGATTTGACTGAATTCAAGATTCAAAATAGGAAATTATCAGTATTTCCTGATTATCAAATATCATGCCACTACTCAGTAATTGCTATTTGCACAGACTGAACACTACAGATAACTTAGCTGCATAGATTACGTTATGTATATCTATGTATGTTGTTGTGAGACTTATAAATATGTTTTTTTTAATACACAGGGCATGTAGGAACTGTTGCCAACAATGAAGGCCTTTTCATTCAAGAGGTTAATCATTTTTATACTCAAAGAGAGTGCCTTCTCAGGCATCTCTTGATTAGCAAATGCATTCTAGAAGGCAAAATGTCATTGAATATGTGATGTAAGTAACCTCATTAAGAACAAAGTGTGAGGGCAAAGGTGTTGACTCTACAAAAGGAATGAGGCAATTACTTGGATTTAGTCCCACTGATTGGTTGTACTCTGGCTTCATTCCTTTCTCATGGACACAGTGAGCACCAGAGAGCTAGTTTAACTATTAGATGATACCAAGCTTATTGGTAGGATCTATTGTGTAGCTGGAGCGTTGGTATATCAGTTGTGGTACACAGACTGGTAGCAGCAATATCAGTAATGAACTTGCTTGAAATTCAAATTTTGAGTACCACCTTAGACTAATGCATCCAAATTGCTTTTCTAATAAGCTCCCTAGATGATTTGCAAGTATTATAAAGTTTATGAAGTATAAGAATAGGAACATTTAGATGGCTTTCCAAATATCGAAACAAATAGTCTGACTGCTGTCAATTTCTATATATAAACTATTGTTCTGTTGTCTTTCTGATATTCCCAATTCCATTTGACATGATCTCGAAGGGTTTTCCAGGTGAAAATGTCAGTTCTTTTACTTTGATTTTCTCTTCTCTGAGTACTTAAGATGTTAAAGGAACTTCCTATAAGGAGGTTTCTCTTATCCACACTGTAAACCAATGATCTTCACTTTTTGTTCTTCAAGGATATTTGATGATGCTGGGAGATATCTTGGGTTGTCATCACTGGAGAAAGTATTGTTAAGTAGGAGCAAAAGGTGTTGCTAAATAATATATAATGTACAAGACAGTTCCCACCACATCAGAAAATTATTCAGCCCAAAATATCAATAGTGATGAAATTAAGAAGCTGCAACAGGTGAAATGTAGATTATTTAGAATAAATTAGTCAACCTATTTGATTGGCAGACTTTTCATCACATTTGCTAAGTAGGTTAGGTACATTGAAGTATATAGCAGATAATTTCTTTAACAAGAAATTAATGTTTTAGTAGAAAACAAATGAAATAATAAATAAGATCATATATAATGAACTATTTAAATAATATTCATATTCATGATCAACAGGAGTGGTGGAAAATAGAAGCTTATCAATCTTTCACATATTGGTTTTGTTTGGGCAAAATAAGCAGAAAAAAACAGCATTATTCTCAATTAAAATATATATTTTGTGTAATAAACTAGTTATCCTAAAAGTTAATTTTTATGTGTCTACATTTGGGAACTTTCTTGAAACGTCCTTTATTAAGAAGAAAGAAGGTGAAGGATTATTGACATCAAACAATTTGGATCATTTGTGTTATTGAAATTTGCAATAGCCCTCTAATGTCTTTATTTGTTTTAACATTAGCAATTAATGAGAAAATATGGAATTGAAAGCAACTACTTAGTTTTCTCATAAGAAAGTCAGAGTCAAAAAAAGTTACAAGATTGAAGAAAAATTGACTATGAAATGTCCAATCTTATTTTTAAAAAGAAACTGTTAAACCTGATAGTTGTGATTTGGAGTTTCTGTATAAACACAACTTAAGTTCCTAAGTATATTGGTGTTATAAAGACAAGACTTATTAAAAGTGACCCTCCTATGAATACCAATTCAACCTTCCAGAGAGATAGTGCAATATAGTGCAGTAGGACATTGTCATATCCCAGAAAGATTTTTTACATATTCTAATATCAGTTGTCAAGAACATCAAATGATTCTTCTTAAACCTCAAAGACTGATTTACAGGATTTCATTATCATACTGAATCTCTTAGAGAATAAATGTACTAGGCAAAAAAAAATGTCATCCAGCTTTAAAACAATGCATTCTAAATTATCCACACACTTTTCACATTACTAAAGATATTTCCAGGACTAGAGAGTTTATTGAGCAAGGACAATTCTTATTGATTACATTCTTTGGAGGGATGAAGAGTATAGAGAAGAGGTAAAATGGGTTTGAGGGGAAATAGAGAAAACAGCTAAGTGAAAGGAGCTTTTTTTTTTTTTTTTTTTTTTTTTTTTTTTTTTTTTTTTTTTTTTTTTTTTTTTTTTTTTTTTTTTTTTTTTTTTTTTTTTTTTTTTTTTTTTTTTTTTTTTTTTTTTTTTTTTTTTTTTTTTTTTTTTTTTTTTTTTTTTTTTTTTTTTTTTTTTTTTTTTTTTTTTGGAATGAGGCCCAAGACGACTCAGGGCATTTATAGACAAATCCAACCTTTTATCTTCTGTCTGTTTCCCTCCCTCCCTCTCTCTCCCTCCCTCTCTCCCACTCGCTCTTGCTTTCTCTCTCTCTCTCTGACATGATTCTACCCAGTCGTTGAACAAGTTTAGATATTTTCAGGATATTACTTAGTTTCTTAGGTATGAGTGCTCTATCTGCATGTATGCCTTCATACCAGAATAGGACATTAGATCTCATTATAGATGGCTGTGAGCCACCATGTAGTTTTTGCAAATTAAATTTAGGACCCCTTAAAGAGCAGCCAGTGCTCTTAACTGGTGAGCCATCTCTCCAGCCCCAAGTTTAGATGATCTTAGTGGGGAGAAAGGGGATACGTGGATAAAAAAAGACTTATAAATTGCCAAAAATAAACTTTAAAAAAAGGACAGGTTTTTCTCTGGTCAAATTCCCTGGTAGATTTCAACTGGCATTGATAAAATAATGATTTTTTTCCATGATATCCTAATATTTGCAGGCAAATGGATGGATTTGGAGATTATCCTCCTGAGCGAGGTATCACAAACTCAGAAAGATAAGCAGGGGATGTACTCACTCATTAGTGGTCTCTAAACAAACAAACAAGAAAAAAGCCAAGCATGCCCAAGCTGCAAACCACAACCTCTAAACAGCTTGGGATCAGAAGCACCCTGGACTGACCCTTTGGATCCCACTACACCTATAGGAACACCTGACTAACTCTTGAGGGAGGGGGGACAAAACTGGATTTGCCAGGAGTGGAGACTGAACTAAGCATTATTGGGTCAGTGGGACCATAGGACTGTCTGCTGCCTGCCCAGGGAGGGGATGGGGAGTTGTGGAGAAGAAAAAATGTCCTGATGTGGCGGGAGGGGGAAGGGACCTTAAATAAGGATATACAGGGATGGAAAAAAATTCAGAGGGAAAGCTGAACACAAAGTAAATATATGTGTAGCAATCTTATTTGCATTATCACCCTTGATAAGTCATGCTTATGATTTTTATCTTCTTTATAGTTATTGTTAACTTATCAGCATTTTAAATTCATTTTACTGTTTTTCTTGATAAATACAAAATAAATGAAGAAGGAAAAAGATGGGAAAAAAATAAATAAAAATAAAATAATGATTTTTTTCCAAGTAAAGATAAGTGAGTAATAATATAGCATCCAGACTACCTCAAATGTAGACTCACTTGATAGACAGGAATAATCTTTCCTAGAGTTCATGCCACTCATTAGAGGGCTCTGAAATCATGCTATATCAACAACATTGAACAAAAAGTAACAGTGGAGGAAACATGGTTAGAGAATTTTGGATAAAGTTTACCTGTCAGAAGTTATAGTTCCTAATGATCAAGATCCAAAGGAGAGGTTCACAGCCCATGGGTTGTGACCCCTTGGGGAGTGTTAAATGACACTTTCACAGGGCTCACATAAGGCCATTGGAAAACACAGATATTTACATTATGATTCATAACAATAGCAAAGTTAGAGATAGGATGTAGCACAACATGATTTTATAATGGGAGATCACCACAACATAAGGAACTATATTAAATGGTTGCAGCACTAGGAAATTTGAGAACCACTGATATACATCAAAACAAATATTTTAATATATTTCTTCAAGGATGAGTTTAAAAGGAATATTTTGAAAACCCATAAGGTTAGAGGCGTTTTAATTTAGTAGCAAAACAAAAGATTTATGGTGGCAACAGTTGTTTCTCTGAGCATTGGTCCTCTGAGTAAGATAGAAAATTATTTCATAATTGTATTATTGATAGCCTGACAGAATTCTGAACTTTTGAGGGTTGGCGAAGTTATATTTATGTCATATGCTGACTAAGTGTGGTCATTCCATACAATAAGCCCTTTGAGATAATATTGCATTCATTTTTGCCATGCAAGAAAAGGCTTTTTTGCTCCAACTCCCTTAAAATCAAGGTGCACATTCGCTTTAAGAAGAATCTTTCAGAGTACACAAACTCGAAGGACTTTGGGTAAATTAATGTTTTTATCTTAATAATAAGAAAATATTGCTGATGAAAATACACGTTTGGGAAGGCATCATGAAAAACTTTATTTGAGAGCAACTAAAACTGGCATGTTCATTGTCCTCATATTCAGATAATCAGACATTAATAACATTTCTTATGAAACGTTTTTCTTGCTTCTTCAAAACTGTATTTTTTTTTGTAATTGGAAGTTTTCATAGCTTTGCATGCTTAATCTTAGTCTAAACATGCTAGAAATGCCTTAGAGTGTTATCTGACCCTTACTGACTTCATGACTGGCTGAAAAACGAGTTTTATTAGCTTCACTCAAACATCCAATACATTGTCATTCCTCTTTTCTTATGATAATCCCATAACTGTCATCCCTGCCATGTGCCAAATGTTTGCCAAATCAATAAGCTTCAAATTCATTTTAGGTTTATTTTATGTATATCAGAGTTTTGTGTGAATGTGTATATGTGTACCACGGGTGTGCCTGGTGTCCATGCAGGTCAAGAAAAGGTACCCGATTACCTAGAAATGGAGTTACAGATGGTTGTTAGGCACCATATGCGTGCTAGAAACTGAACTTAGGTTATTCTGTTATAAGAGTAACAAGTGCTTTTAACTACTGAGACATCTCACTATTCCCAAACCAATAGATTTTTACCCTAAGCTTTTTGTAACTATTTTAATTCTTAAGGATTACTTTAAACTCTTCATTTGGACTATAATCAAGACAGTGATAAGAATGATACATATAAATGAGGTATATATACAAGGAGTTGGGGAGGTGGGGAGATTGAATCTGGTGAAATCAAGGTTTAGTGGGGTCATGGTAAATGTTATTAAAAATCTGATTGCCTGGAAATAGCAATTGAAACTGTAAACTAGAGACAATGAAGAGACAACTATAGAAATGGTGGTGCTTTCTAGTAGATTATGCCAAAGATAAAATGGATTTCCTAGAGACTGAATGTGATCCAGTATAAACTAATACATTATTTTGAAGATGCTGTGGCAGGATAAGTAGTTAAGTCTATAGTATTTAGGGTATTCCCTACACAGACAGCTTTTGTGCTTGTATACATGCACAGGGACTCAGATCCTCTCATTGTTTACCTATGGGTTAAGGTACAGGAAGAAACATTACTAGCTGCTGTTTACTTTTCCTCTCTCTTCACACTCCACCAGAGTATGCTACTTTAATATTATAGTCACCTTGACAGTCAAGGTGTTTATTTTAATAGTTTTCAGCAACACTATTCAAAGAGAATCTATTTTCCAATAGTCTTCAGTGTTCTCTTTCTTTTCAAACCTCAAAGACTCTAGGATTGAAGATATGCTTTGAAATTAAAATCAGTGTGAATCTGCTGAGTAAGAGAGTACCAAGCATACTTGTAATAAGAAGACCAGACTGTTTTAACTTAGCATAATGCAGAAAAAAATTTCTCCTCTAATGTGCATAAAAATTTCACTAACTCAAAGGCAGAGGATGCATTTTACAAGCATCTCTTATTTCAAACAATTTACACACACACACACACACACACACACACACACCGGTGCATAAGATGATGAATCTGCTGTGGAGACAAAGTTGTTATTTCAGACACTGCACTCAACTACAACTCATCTTATAATACATTACTTTTAATCATGGGAGGATATTATATATGAAAAAACTGTATAAGCTTTAAAATGTCAAGAAATACTATATTGGGGAGTTCATTAGGTAGAATTCTTGCACTAATGAAATTACTGTTGTGTTATGACATTAAAATGAAGCATTATAGCATTAAAAATGAAGATATTTTAATGACCCAATACCTATTTCTTATAATAACAAATATTATTTAGCTAAATATATTCTGTGTATACGTACTTTATCAAGCCCTTCTCATTTGTTATCTTCTTTTATCTTTATAAAACACTGAAGAGTTGATAATATTTTCTCCAATCTACATATCAGAAACCAACACTTGAGAACAACTTGCTCAGGTAAAGAAACCAAATTCAACTCAAGAATTTGATTTAGTCATCCATCTATGACTCTTTCTTGTTTTGTAATAGTGATTGTCCCTTTCTGATTTTTTTCATTGTTTACCATCCTAAATTCTAAAGAAAGTTTCACTTAAATGATGAAGATGTTAACTGCTAAATGATCTTTATATTTAGGAAACACAGAACAGCTGGATCCCTTCAGACCAAATCAAGATTTATTCTTTTTTTTTATTTTTTATTCTAGTTCTGTGCATTAGCAACAAAAAGCATGCCAACTGCTGTGAGGATTAACTCTCAGACCAGTTATATTAATATAAAAAAATACAGATACTAGCCCAGGAGATCAACATCAATTATCACCTTCTGGAGTAGAGTCACACACTCAAGGATGAGAAATTGTTTGGGTAATAAAGTCCCTCAGATAGATAACATAACTCTCTTTGTTGTTGTCCCTTGCTGTTCTCTTTCTTCTTCCTACAAGCCCATTTCTTTCTGTATCCAAATTCTCTAAGACCTTCTTTATTCACCTACGAACAAATAGCCATTTTCTCAGGTGCTAGCCCTTAAACAAAGTTGGCTTTCTTCTATCCGATTTCAGCTCGAGAGTATTAGCTTTTGAACAATGTGTTGGTAGAGATGAGTCAACTAACACCTTCATGTACATAGTGTTAATGTGATTGTTTTATTTGTGCTAGGTTTATGTGGAAAATAAAAACAATAGTTTTCTTTTACTAGAGTTCAGTGATTTCCCTTCTTTGGATGTTTCAGCTATCACTCAAGCATGGAAGGTTACACTCACCTCGTTTATGAAGGAGAACACTGGCATGCCGACGTCCATTTCCATTTTCCACATAACAGGAATAATTCCCCAGGTCACCTTCTTCCACAGAGTCAACAATTAATGAGATAGAAACTTCCTGTTCTCCAAGATGTTCCTTAAGAATTCTAAAACATAAAGGAAAACGCAACAAAAACCCCACAAAAACAACACATACACATACATGAAAAAGAAAGAAATGTAGATGAATCCAAGTCTGATAAGAATATACCTACAGAGTTTATACTTCAAATCTGGCTATGAATTGATGCTAAGTTAATTAAATGATATCATGCCCTTTTCTTCTTCACTCCTAATGAAGACGCTTGTCTTTGGAGATGCTAATGAACTTGTAGTTAATTATCTCTCCTAGCAGGCCAATCATGCTGTCATAATAAAGAGGTGAAAGAGACCTTGAAGAAAAGTTTACAAATTGGTTTTCCTTTAAGAGGAAATATGATGTAAAAATGAGATAAGAGATTTTAAAATGTTAGGTTGGAGGCCTAATTATGCATCAGATTATTTTTAAAAAGAGTAAGAAAGAAACAGAACATTTCTGAGTTATTTTGACATATCTGTTGAAATCTCCAGCCTGACTTACTTTCTCTAATGATATAAACAAGCTACATAATTTTAAAGAAAAATGAAACCATAAACTGAGAGAATGAAAGTTTCGATAGGTATTTAATTCTAACTATAAAAATTAGTGGTAAATGTTCACTAATCTAAATGTTATAATTTTAACAATCTCTTAAAACAAACGGAAAAAATTTTAAACTAGGTATTCTTTTTCTTCTCTCAATATTCCTAGTTCCAAATTATTGTCTGGATGAGTGTGTGTGTGTGCGTGCACATGTGTGTGTGTGTGTGTCTTTCTATAATATTTTGTCAATCTCAAACAGTCAAAGTTAGACAATTTAGGTTTATTGTACTTTAATTTTAAAACTTCAAAAGTATTGGTAAATGATTTTTTAAAAAAGTGCAATTTTAAATATGAATATGCAAAGGAAGATTTTTATCCATATTGGAGAATTGCTCATTTGGATATTCCAGAATCCAATTAGAGCAATGCAGAATGAGTTATTGTATAGTTTTTGCCAGAGGGAAGATCACGATAGAAATGATCTTCTATGACAGTTTTATACGTTTTTGTTTCTTTCTGAAAAACATTTTCTCTTATATTTTGTTAAAGTTTTGAGTCCTGATATTTAAAGAGGAGAGCCATCACTTTAATTCTCATATATAGTCAGAAGTTACACCTTCTATATGGAAGAATATTTAGAAAATAACAATCATTTGTGTTTGAATATAATTTAGGTACAATTATGAAAATCCTTGATCACTTACATTATGATTAGAACTAATTCTCCATGTTAAAATATAACTTTCTCTATCATTGAATACTTTGATACTTAAATATAAGTATATGAATATGTAAGTACATTGAACAAGAAGCATAACCATTATGCCCTCAAAAAAGGTACCTAAAAATTTAAAGGTTTGTTCTCCTATTAATATTTCCTTCTCATAAGTATTTATACCTTAAAGTTAGAGAAGGAAAGCTCTTCTATCACTCCATCAAACATTTTGTATTCTTGATATCTTAAATATGTATAAACATCCAAGGAAAATATAAAGGTTGCATTTAAATCCATGTATCACCTAGCTAAAGGTTCTTTTCAATATTTATTTTTAGAGACAGTGTCTCACTCTAGCCCAGGATGGCACTGAACTCACCATGAGACCCTGGTTGTCCTTCAATACACAATAACTTTCTTGTCTGAAATTATCAAAGCACTGTAATTACAGACTTTAGCCACCATGCCTGGTTCCTCTCAGTAATTTTTAAAAGACATTTTTATAAATAAAAAGGACAATGATTTTTCTGAGATTAGAATGGCCTTCAATATTTTTTAATTATATTGATTTTAGTATGTTCCTAGTAAAATCTTCCTTTAGAAATTATTCTTATGTGGAGAAGGGGGTATGTTTGTGAATATAATCAAAACATAGTTTGAAATTCCAAAGAATTAATAACAATATTTAAAAACAAAAAATTGCTATTAAATGATTTTGTAAATGACATTCATATTTTATAATTTCATAGTCAGTCTTAACAATTATTTCCTTCTTTGACATAAAGTATCACAGTATTTCTCTTATGTTAATAGAAAGATAAAATGATGAAAAATTATTTTCTATTTTAGCTTGCCCTTTCCCCACTTAGAAGAGCAAATGTTAGCTCAAGTACACATTTAAAAGAAGAAAAATTATTTTACCTAATGTCACTTTCCCAAATTCTGTTTTCATCCAGATCTTCAATAAACTTCTCTCCTTTCATCCAGTATATTAAAGGACTGACATCTCCACTGTACCCAAAGAAAGCTCTGCAGGTAAGGTTGGCTGAGTCACCTGTGGAGAAAATGATGGAAACATAAAACCATCTGTACCCTCTTATTTAAAACAAATTGGCTGGTAAGAACTGGATCATTCCATTGATTTGAAATAACTAAGAGAATAATTGTTACATTTTCTCTTTTTGTCAAGTTTATTAGATGTGTCATTTTTGATTGTATGTTTTACTTAATGAAATGAGACTTACTTATGAGGTTTAGAATAGGATCAATTATCTTATAAAATATCTTCCATTGAAGCTTCATAATGCTTTCTCTTGATTAGATTGATAGATTGAGATATTAAGAATTATTGGGAAGAATCACAGGAGACATATGTCCTTCCTAGTACATTCTATCAGAAGAAACAAAGCATAATCTTTGCCTGGAGGAAAAAGCAATTATAGCCCATAGAGTCAACAAAGTGCTACCGTGAAACTTTGAAAACATAAGAAATATCATTTTTCTAGCAAAATAACAATATTGGGAAGAGAAAATTTCATTAAAATGAATAATTCATGGTAACAATTATTTGGAATTTTCATCAAGGTAAATCAAGAATATGTATGGTGGCGATGAAGTTTTGTTTTTTCAGCATTTTATTAACTATACTTAGATAAGTTTTATATATAATGGTAGATATATGTTAGTTGTCTACTTTAATAAGATAAATATATATTCTTGACTAAAACATACAAGTGAATCTAATGTCTCTGAAATACTAAATTTATTGTTTGTCATTATTTATTCAAGCTTTAGTCAACATTACACAAGTGAAATATTCTAGCTTTAACTAGTTATATGAACTTCCTGGCTTCAAAGGGAACCAGAATGTAAGAGTGAGATATTATTAGTCCATTAACAGCCTACACCAGTAGCATGAATGTAAGAGAACACTTAGTCATGGCTTCCAAATGAAAAGCTGAAACGTGTGCTCCAGTGACATGTTTGTTGACATTTAGAGTAAGCTAACCCTCTCAATTAAATGTGGCAATAAATTATGATAATAATCTATTTGACTTCATGCACACTGAGTACCAGAAAGGTAGTTCCTAAGGACTGAAAGCCTTATAAGTAAGCTATGAGTAGTAGTGGAAATTTCTTAAAATTGTGCTTAGGACTTCTATAGGATAAAGCAAAGAGAAAAGTGTAATGCACTCAGCTTTCCTCTTTTAAAGACCAGGATATTTGGTTCTATATGTTTAATAACAAATATTTTTACTGGCTAAAATAAGTATCATCATTTGAATTTTGTCAGTTTTACAAGAAAAAAAATCTCAAAACACACGTTCTAAGATTTTAAGATGTCACAGTCTTTTGCATTTGCTCACTATTTTAATATTTTCTACTATTTCCTAATATTCTGTTTCTATATTTAAGAGTCATTCAGTGTTGCTAAGCTAGATCAGGCAAGTCCATAAAATAGATAAAAGCTTTTCCGAGTCAAAAATGAAGCTCCTGATAAACTAAATAGCACATTCCTGTAATATCAGGAATTCAGAAATAGAGGCAAGAGGATCATAAGTCTGAGGCCAGCCAAGATTATATTGTGCTTTCTTGGTCAGGCTTGTCTACTATATAGGAAGATTCTGTTTTTAAAAGATCTAAGGATTGACATTGTAGGTGAGTTGTAAAATGCTTGTGTAGCATGTTCCAGGTCCTGGGTTTGATCCTCAGCAATTAAAAAGAAAAAAAAAAGATTGTTATTGCTTTTTGTACAAAATATTTTTAAATGTTTTAATATTAAATTCACTATTAGGGAATATTTATATTATGAAAAGCTAACTGAATATCAATATTCTTGAATAACATACAAGGATATATTTCTGAAGACTATATCTCATAATATTAATTTTAAATGAAGTATTATTTGCAATTTTTTGAGACAAAGTTTTTCTATGTAGACAAGGCTGACTTTAAGTCTGTCATGTAAAATCCATCTCCCATTGCATTTTAAACATAGGGTTGAATCAGAGAGTATCAGAAAGGACTAAGATTGCAGTTCTCTCGCATTACTCCGCAAGTAGTCACTGCATATACCAGACTGTTTATACATAATTATTTCCAAGGATAAATCGTACATAAGACAATAACTATAGAATGTTATGCATATTACAAATGTGTTATCAGGGAATATCTCAAAGTAGAGCTTAATAGGAACCTTGAGAGGCTACAAAGAAAGCTTAGAGGTTAAGAGCACTGACTGTTATTCAAGAGGACCAAGGTTTGATTCCTAGCACCTGCATGGTAGTTGCCAAACATCTGTGACACCATTTCTATGGGGATTGATTCTGTATTGTAGTTTCTGTGGGCACTGCACATACATGATGAACAGACATGCATGCGTCTCTCTCACACACAAGTCTCAAATTTTAAACATTTAAAAATGGGAGGTTTGACAAAATAAATAATTTAAGATACAGTTTTATTTGTATAATTCATATGTGTCACAGTTCTGTTTGTATGAGAGAGTGAGAAAGTGAGAGAGGAAGGAAAGGAAAAAGAGAAGAGGAAGAGAAGGAGGGGGAAGGAGGGGCAGAAAGGAAGTGAGAGATAAAAGAGAAAGAAATTCATAAACTGATTTTGAAGTGCAACTAGCTGTTTCTCGGTATAGGTCATACAGACAGTCAATTTGTTTTTTTTGAGTTTTTTTTCTTTTTTAATTTTTACTTATATATTTATTATTTCATGATTTTACATCGTGCATCTCATCAAACTCAGCAGTAAGAAAAAAATGATATCCTAAAATTTGCAGGCAAATGGGTGGATCATTTGCAATCAAACCTCTCAGATTCATAGCCACTCTTATGATCTCCCCATTCATAAAAATGCTCATTCATGCTGCTCATTTAGCTACTGGAGCATAATTAAACTTCCTGTGGCCAGACCCTGAAAGAAAACAAGTCTTTCCTCACCCAAACCCCTGCCAGAGTCCATCAATGCAGAAGTGAGGCACTGTGTCATTTAGCCATGTTCTAGCCTTGAGCTCTTGTGTACAATGACATCTCTCTCTCTAAAGTCCACTAATGAGTGAGTATAGCCCCTGCTTCTCTTTCTGAGATCACTCAGGAGGATATTCTTCATATCCATCCATTTGCTTGCAAATTTTAGGATATCATTTTTTCTTACTGCTGAGTAGTACTCCATTGTGTAGATATACCACAGTTTGTTAATCCATTCTTCAGTTGATGGGCATCTAGGTTGTTTCCAGGTTCTTGCTATTACTAATAATGCTGCTATGAACAAAAAGCTAATGCGTTTGGGGTGCAAATGTGTATCTTTAGGGTATATGCCTAAAAGTGCTTAGTCCTTGGAGAGATTGATTCCCAGTTTTCTGAGAAACCTCCATACTGTATTCCAGAGTGGTTGAACAAGTTTATACTCCTACCAACAATGGAGTAGTGTTCCCCTCGCTCTGTATCCTCTTCAGTATAGGCTATCATCTGGGTTCTTAATCTTAGCCACTCTGACAGGTGTAAGGTGGTATCTCACAGTTGTTTAGATTTGTATTTCTCTGATGGCTAAAGATGTTGAGCACTTTTTCATGTGCTTTTTCCAGGTCATTTTTTAAGAATTTTTTTTCTAGTTTTGTGTTAGTTTGTGTCCTCTTTATTGCTTCTATGTCTTTAATTCTTGGTAAATATCTTTCACTTGTTTGTTTTCTTTTTCTTGGTTTTCTTTATTTTCTTTAAAGGCTTTGTTCAGTTCTTCTAATTTTTCTGTTTGTGTTTTCTTCTATTTCTTCAAGGGAGTTTTTCATATCTTCTTTTAAGGCTTCTATTAGTTTCATAAAGCTGTTTTTAAGGTTGTCTCCTTCTGTTTCCTCTTCATTGTTATGTTCAGGTCTTGAAGCTATGGAACCACTTGCTTCTTCTGGTAGTGTCTTGTTGACCTTTGTATTGTTGTATGTATTCTTGCACTGGCGCCTGCCCATTGTTTCCTTAGTTCACTCCTGGTTAGTTCTTGGTTGGCTCTTAGTAGGTTGTTGGTCTGAGGGTTCTTTATCAGCTATGTGTTCAGAGAGTAGGCTAGTGTTATAATGCCAGTTGTCACCACCTGACCTCTCAGCGACTAGGCTGTTCCTCTGCTGCTATTATGCCAGCTGTGTTCTGAACTGACTGTGCTCTGTGTTGAAGCTGAGTGCTCATCTCAGCACCTGGGTTCAGGTGGCAGAAGTCACTGTCTGATCTCTCACTTCTCAACTGTGCATCTAGGGATTCCTCTGCTCCCCTGCTGCTACTATGTCATATGCCAGCAGTGGTCTTGTGCTCTTCTCAGGTAGTGGATGTCACAGCCTGATCTCTCACCTCTCAACTGTGCACCCAAGACCAAGGGACTAGGCTCCCCTCCAGTGCTATTATGCTAGCTGTGTTCTGGGTGGACTGTGCTCTGTGCAGAAAAACAAGTGGCTATCTGTCTCAGGGCCTGGGTTCAGGTGGCAGAAGTCTGAGAGAATCAATATGATCTGTGCTGTTATGTAAAGAGTTTTAGGTGGCTTCTCTGAATTGTATCTGCTTGTCTTGGGGAGCAAAAGGCTCCAATCATCATCTGTACATAGCTCTGCTGCTAGGAGGCAACACCCATAGAACTCAATGGAATCTCCCTCCAGAGAAGACCAGTAAAGTTCAGCTCACAAGGGAAATTCTACAGAAGGCCTAACACTATTGACAATAACTCAATGACTCTGGCACTTTTCACTTGGGAAATGGTGACTCAGCATACCAGATCTATGACCTTGGATACTAAGTGTGGTATGAAATTAGAAATGAAGTATTATTCTTTTCAAAGCTGAGTAAGAATCGAAGCTTGACAGAAATCTGAAGAAGTCAATTTATTCTACCCACTAATGAAAAAATATTTACAAATATTTATTCAGACAGACAAATGTTATTTTGGAAAACAAAGATGATGTGACTGTGTTTGCACCTTGGCCTAATATAGTCAGTCACCTAACAGGTTTTAAATGTCTAACTTCTAAGAATAGCCATTCAGTATAAATTTCACACTCTTATAGTATGTTACTGTGTTCATAAATGTGGAATTCTTTTCATTTCCATTCAGTATATCACTCACACCTTGAATCTCAATATATTTCTCTGCCTTTCAGAAAAATATTCGTCATTTATTTTTCCTCCATACCTCTTAGAATATATTCATTTTATATAATATACAGTGAGTGAAATATTTGGATGGTTTGTATGTCTGCCAAGCCACTAGGGTTAACCATTCCTGAAGGTAGAGATTATAGCTTTATTTGCCCTTGTATTAGCAAAATGTATTCCAGTATCTTGAATACATTAAAATTTCAATACAATGACATATTAGTAATATACATAATAGGTTTTAAATTTATACTTGATCTCAATTACTTTTTCATATTTTGAGAAAGTTTTGATGTGTACTTCAGGCTAGCCTAGAACTCAGTATATGACACAAACTGCCCGGGAACTTTAGTTTCTCTTTCTTCAGCTTCCCAAGTGTTGGGAATATAGGCATGCACCACAATACCTATCTTCTTGTTTTCTTTTGTAAATTTTATTATATAATTATCTTATATCTTGAAGGCCAAATCTCTCTTATAATATAGGCTTCACGTTGTAAATGTAGAACATTATAATTCAGATGGTTGCTTCAACAATATGTTTCGGTGAGTGTTCATAAGTTGAGAAGAGTGTATTACCACATGGACATAAATTCTATAAGGAGGCTGATAAACACAGTAATTAAAAGTTAAATTATGGGGCTGGAGAGATGGCTCAGTGGTTAAGAGCACCGTCTGCTCTTCCAGAGGACCCGGGTTCAATTCCCAGCACCCCCGTGGCAGCTAACAACTGTCTGTAGTTCCAGTTCCAGGCAAACACCAAGGCAAATAAATAAATAAAGTTAAAAAAAGTTAAATTATAAAAACACAATTAGTTGACTAATGAAAGTTAAATAGTATTTATTTTGCTACATTGTACAATAATTAATGCTTTTGAGATTATTCAGAAATACAGTTTTTATAGAGTGGCCCAGTGAATTTAAAGAGAAAGTATACAAAATTGAAAAAAGATGGATGAAAATGCAGAAAAAATTGTAAGGGAGGGATTGTGGGTACATTTGGTCAAAAGACATTATCTGTACTATGAAATTCACAAACATTAAATAAAAATTTAAAATGAATTGTGTTTGGGAGGTGGAAGAAAGAATATTAGAATTTTGATGTCATCTTTGTTTAGAGCAAGTTAGATGATAGTCTATTATTTGAAATCCTGTTTTGAACAAAAATAAACAACAACTAAATCCTAAAACCAAGCATAGTGTGATTGGATACTTTATTCAGAAAAAGAAGAGAAACCATATTTTTATCTTCTGAAGTGTCAAATATCCAAATGAAACACAGATGTCAAATATCCAAATGAAACACATACTTAACAACCATTTACTAATTAAGTTTTAGAAGTTTCTCTTCCAATAAAAATTTCTTTTGTATTAGTCTTCCATTATGAGACACTGTGTAGGGGTTAAGTCATTCTGAAGAACAACAAAATCAAGTGCAAGAGATGCATCACTACCTTATAGAGTAAACTGAGTCCATGTGATAATTCCTAGAGGACAAAATATCTACTGTCTCAACATATTTGGACAGATTTTGGATGAAGAAAAAGTACTTACAAAATGTAAGTGTGTTAGGCATGATAGCAGATGCCTGTAATCCCAGCACTCCAGAGGCAGAGGCAGGCAGATCTCTATGAGTCTAGTATGAAAATTTTCAAGGGAACATTGGGGAAGGGCAATTTAGTGCAAAAACTTTTTTTTCTTAAAGGAGTTAGTTTGTAAGTTTAGAAAAAACTTAAATTTATATTATACATGTGTGTGTTTAGCCTTTATGCATATATGTACACCACAAATGTACCTGGTGTTTACCAAGGTTAAAAATGGTTGTCAGATCTCCTGAAAGTGGAGTTATAGATGATTTTGATCAAACATATGGGTGCTGGGAATTGAATCCAGGTCCTATGAATGACCAGCAAGTGTTCTAAAACACTGAGCCATTTCTTCACCTTTATAATTTTTGAAAATTTAAGCTGATTTCATAATTTGGAGAATGCTTAGAAATTTTATGAGTTATCAGTTGAATAATAACCCAGAAATTTAGTCTTAAATGATATAATCAAGCGTATGTGGAATTAATGATTTAAGTATTATCATACGACAACTATACTATTTAGAAGGAAATAATTATTTCTTAAAACATTATGGAAAAATATTTCTTAAAACTGGAGGATACAAAGCACAGCAATTTCAAGCTTGACAGATTTTCATCAGAATGCAAAACCACAGAGATAGCTACACTAACTGAATTACTGTGAATTTTTTTTTTACTGTGTTTGTTATCTAGCATATATTTGGGTATATTTTTAGTTAAAAGGAAAACAATGAAAAAACAGTTTAGCTAGTGTCTCTGATGGTGATTCCTTGCCTGGTGGATAGGCCAATGGTAGAATGTTTCCCAAGTATCACTTTGGCCTTGGGATCCATTTTCAGTACTGAAAAAAAGAAGTTTATATACTAATTTATGTCATTATGTTTTACAATCCCCAATACTATCACTTACTTTGCTTCTTTCTAAACTTCTAATTGAATATCAATTTTAAATTGTGTTCAGCTATATAGATAAGAGGAATGAGATTTTAAAGTTCCTTTTTCTCCCTTTCCTTCTTTCTTTTCACTTTTCTTAAGAGTGTTTGCTTAAAAGCTATGTTGCTATTTGTAATGGTTTCATGAGAATGACCCTCATAGGCTAAAATATTTGGATATTTGGTCCCTAGTTAGTGAATATCTTTGGGAGGATTAGGAGGTATAGTATTAGTCTCTGTCTCTGTCTCTGTCTCTGTATCTCTCTCCTTTCTCTTTCTGCTTCCTGTTTACGGATTAGTTGTAACCTTTCATCTAATGCTTCAGCATCATCCCTGCTTTCCTGCTGCTATACTTTCTTCTATAATGGTCATGGACTCATTCTCTGAATCTGGAAGCAAACTCTCAATTAAATGCTTTCTTTTTTAAGTAGCCTTAGATATGGTGTCTCTTTTCAGCAATAGAAAATAAAGTAAGACACTAGCTGACAGAATTTTGATTTGACCAGTTGAGAGAATTCTAGAGAATTTGAACTTTTAACAAGCACTTTGGGTCATTTTAATCAAGTGGTTAAATGTATCTGCCAACAGTAGAATGAGTTTTTATTTTAAAGTTTGTATAAATTAGTTAGGATAGGGACTCAGAAACACCTCTATAATCCCTCGTCTCCTAAAAAAGAAAAAAAAAAAAGGAAGAGAAACATTTGAGCTCATAAGCAGGGACTAAGGGCAGGGAAGCAAAAGGCAGAATGACAGTGGCATTTAGACTAGTAGCTGATACAGGGAAGCAAGATGTATAAATGGGGCAATGACCTTTATCCGAGTTGTAGTAATTAGATCCTGTTTCCAAAAGAATACAGGCAGAAACAGTTTATAATGGGGCAAGACTCAACAGTTTATGGCGCATCTTTCAGGCTAATTGGATCGTGGTTTTGAATTCAGGTAACTGATAGATGTGCATATTACCCCTAGTCTGATAATGATTGAACTAATTTGTTTCTTATACTTCCTCTCTGAAATCTAGGTAAAAATAATATCATATACATTTAAAATTGAGCTTACCGTTCTTTTGTTTCATAGACACCAGCTGTTCTGACTTTTCCTTAGACCTTGCCAAGGCATAATCTGTTTGGCTTTCTCATATCATATGAATAATTTTCCCCTAAAACTCACTCCTCTTACACTGCATGAGAGTCATAATTATACATTTTTTTTTCTGAAAAGCATCTGCTAATAAGAATGCTATGATTGGTGCTTGCATATTATAAAAATAAGCAGCATTTATATGTGCATAATATGTATCTGACAGGACTTTAGCAATACAATTCATTATTGTTAGTATTATCTTAGATTTTTAATATGTAAACCAGCAGTAAAAGAATATTTTGCTTGATTTAAGTCTAACTAATTCTTCAACTTATAATCAAGAGCTAATATCCCCCTTCTCTTTGCTTTTCTATATTTCTGTAACATGCAATTTCGATAAGACAATTCATAGTGTGACACAGAGAGACTAGCATCAGAGCTCTTCCTAATCTTCTATTTATTTATTGAAAAATAACTCACTTCTGCATCTCATCTCTATATTGATGCTTAACTACAAATGTAGGAAGTTAGGGTTAGAATTCCAGAAGTTACAGAGGAAAGACACAAATATTTAATTTTCTTCTCTACTTAATTTCTTTCAGGTATATCTAAGCTGTGGACCTGAGACTCCTGCACATCAGCTGTATCAGTCAGGCAGAGCTGGAGAAGTAAAGGTATTCTTGCTGCTGCCAGTTGATATCTGTAAAAACTACAGTAAATTGCACTAAATGCTTCTGCTGCCTCTTTGGCAGAAAGGTGCATCGTCAGCTCAATCTCACGAGGTTCTGAAGGAAGCACGGAAATTGATCATAAAAAATCATTTGCTACCTAAAATGAGAACAATGCTTGTCACAGTGAAGGCTTTCAACTAGGCCACATTGTGAGCATGTCTTAAAGGGAAAAGAATATATTTTCCCTTTAACTTCCATATTCCAATCAGCTAAGTAGAAACATTTCTTATTTAATGCAAGTATCTAATTAGATATCATTTAGTCATTTCTAAAACTGCTGAGACCAGAGTATCTCTCCACTAGAGGACATTCTTGAACTTATTGAGAAATAATGAAAAATAAACAAATACACCAAGCAAAAAACCAAACACAAAAAAATCCTTTCTTTTCTGGTTAAAAGAAAATTCCTTCCCTAATTAAAAGTATCAGCATTCAGAGATCTTACTTGCTGCAATTAGAAATAGTGAATATTTTTCTTAAATAAGATGTTGAGAAGGGGATTTTAATTGTATTGCATCATTAATCATGTACATTAAAATAACTCTATGATGCTGGTAAAGTTAAATGTTTTTGCCAAAGACTACACACTTAAGATAAAAGCAAAGTGGTTTACAAAACATATTTATCTTTTGTCATTAGTTATACAGAATAGCTGCCTTTTCCAGAAAACTTAAAACCTTTATTCAAAAGCATAAAATGAAAAGAAAAATAATCTCTTTTCTGCCACATCTCTGCCTCTTTCTGTATTCCCTGTCTGCACCTACCTTACTCTGGACAGAAAGAAAGTTCCTTTAGAACTACCACAAGACATTTTACTTAAACCAGAACTAGGACTTCTGGCAACAAAGAGTTGCCAACATCAACTTGTAAATAATTCTTCTGATATCAGAGTTATCTAAGAACATTGAAAGAAAGCAAAAGCAATGGGAGGAAACGGATGTGTTACACTCATGCTTGACAAGGTTATTCCTGCAAGATCTGCTCATATTTCAAGGGAACAAAATCCCAAGAGAAGAACAAGGTAAACATTTTCTTTTTTTAATTAAATTTTTTATTTTTAATTTTTTTATTATTATGAACAAAGGAGTCACACTTTCTATCCTTGTATATCCTTATTAAAGGTCCTTTCCCCCTCCCACCACATCAGGTCATTCTCTCTTCTCCACAACTCCACATCCCCTCCCTAGGGAGGCGGCAGGTGGTCCCAAGGTCCCATGGTCCCAATATTACTTAGTTCAATTTCCACTCCTGGCAAATCCAGTTTACTCTCCCCCAGTTCAAGACTGAGTCAGGTGGTCCTCTAGGGGGAGAGGGATCCAAGGTGTCAGTCCAAGGTGTTTCTGATCCCAAGCTGTTCCTGTTCAGTGGTTGTGGTTTGCAGCTTGGACATGCTTTGCTTTTTTCTTGTTTGTTTGTTTAGATTTAACTAATGAGTGAATACATTTCCTGCTTAACTTTCTGGGTTTGTGAGACCTCACTCAGGAGGATATTCTCCAAATCCATCCATTTGTCTGCAAATTTTAGGATATCATTTTTTCTTACTGCTGAGTAGTACTCCATTGTGTAGATGTACCACAGACTGTTAATCCATTCTTCAGTTGAGGGGCATCTAGGTTGTTTCCAGGTTCTTGCTGTTACAAATAACATTGCTATGAACATAGTTGAGCTAATGCCTTAGGAGTGTGACTGTGCATCTTTAGGGTATAAACCCAGAAGTGGTATTGCAGGGTCCTTGGGGATATTGATTCTCAATTTTCTTAGAAACCGCCATACTGCATTCCAAAGTGGCTGAACAAGCTTACACTCCCACCAACAATGGAGGAGTGCTCCCCTTGCTCTACATTTTCTCCAGCATAAGCTGTCCTCTGTATCTTTTATCTCAGCCAATCTAACAGGTGTCAGGTGATATCTCAAAGTTGTTTTGATTTGCTCTTCTCTGATGGCTAAAGTTGATGAGCACTTTTTCAGGTGCCTTTCAGCCATTCGTAATTCTTATGCTGAGAATTCCCTTTTAAGATCTGAACCCCATTTTTTGGTTGGGTTATTAAAGGTTTTGGGCTCTAGCTTCTTGAGTTCTTTATAAATCTTAGAGATCAGTCCTCTATCACTTGTAAGGTTGGTGAAAATCTTTTCCCATTCTGTAGGCTGTCTTTGTTTTGTCTTTTTGACAGTGTCCGTGGCTTTACAGAAGCTTCTTAGGTTCAGGAGATCCCACTTACTGAATGTTGATTTTAGTGTCTGTGCCACTGGTGTTATATTTAGGAAGTGGTCACCTGTACCAATACATAGAAGTGTATTTCCCACTTTCTTTTCTATCAAGTTTAAAGTGGCTGGGTTTATGTTGAGGTCTTTGATCCACTTGAATTTGATTTTGTGCAGGGTGACAGGCTTGGATCTATTTGCATTTTTCTACACACTACCATCCAGCTATGCCAACACCATTTGTTAACCATACTATCTTTTTTCCATTGAATATTTTGGGCCTCTTTGTCAAAGATCAGGTGTTCACAGGTTTTTGGCTTAATGTCTGGATTCTCAATTCTGTTCTATTGATCCACAAGTCTGTTTTTATGCCAGTACCAGGCAGTTTTTATTACTGTAGCTCTATAGTATTACTTGAAGTCAGGGATGGTGATGCCTCCTGAGGTTCTTTTGTTGAATAAAATTGTTTTGGCAATACTGGCTTTCCTGTATTCCAAATGATGGTCTAAAATATATTGTGTTGAGATTTTGATGGGCAGTGCATTGAATCTGTAGATTGCTTTTGGTAGAATTGTCATTTCACTATGTTGATCCTACCTATTCAGGAACATGGGAGAGCTTTCCATTTTCTGATATCCTCTTCAATTTCTTCCTTCAGTGATTTAAAATTTTTGTCAAATAATAGATCTGCTACTTCTTTGGTTATAGTTACTCCGAGGTATTAAATAGTATTTGCAGCTATTATGAAGGGTAATGCTTCTTTTATTTCTTTTTCAGCCCTTTTATGTTTAGTGTATAGAAGGGCTACTAATTTCTTTCAGTTAATCTTGTATCCTGCTACATTGCTAAAGGTGTTTATCTGCCGTAAAACTTCCTTGGAAGAATTTTGTGGGTCACTTATGTATACAATCATATCATCTTCAAATAGAGGTAGATTCACTTTTTCTTTTCCAATTTGTATCCCCTTAATCTCTTTTCGTTCTCTTATTTCTTTAGCTAAAACTTGGAGAACTATATTGAATAGATAAGGGGAAAGAGGGCATCCTTGTCTAGTTCCTGAGTTTAGTGTGATTGCTTTGAGTTTTTCTCCATTAAGTTTGATACTGGCTGTTGGCTTCTTTTAAATCGCCTTTACTATATTTAGGTATTCTCCCTGTATTCCTGATCTTTCCAGGGCTTATCATAAAGGACTGTTGGATTTTGTCAAAGGCTTTTTCAGCATCTAAGGATATGATCATGTGGTTTTGTTCTTTTATTTTGTTTATATGATGGATAACGTTTATGGTTTTTCGTATGTTAAACTAGCCCTGCATTTCTCGGATGAAGCCTACTTGGTTTATAGGCCTGTTTAGGTAATTAATCTGATCTTCATTCAATTTTGGTAAATGGTACCTGTCCAGAAAGCTGTCCATTTCTTCTAGGTTTTCCATTTTTGTGGAATATAGATTTTCAAAGTATGATCTGATAATTCTCTGGATTTCCTGGCTGTCTTTTTCATTTCTGACTTTGTTGATTTGGACACACTCTCTCTGCTTTTTGATTAGTTTGGATAAGAGCTTATCTATGTTGTTGGCTTTTCAAAGAACCAACTCTTAGATTCATTGATTCTTTGTATTGTTCTTTTTGTTTTAATTGTATTGATTTCAGCTCTAAGTTTGATTATTTCCTGCTGTCTACTCCTTCAAGGTGAGTTTGCTTGTAATTGTTCTAAGGCTTTCAGCTGAGCTGTTAGGTCTCTAGTGTGGGATTTCTCTAGGTTTTACATATATGCATCTAGTGCTATGAATTTTCCTCTTAAGACTGCTTTCATTGTGTCCCACCAGTTTGGGTACATTATGGATTCATTTTCATTAAATTCTAGGAAGACTTTGATTTCTTTCTTAATTTCTTCCTTGTCTCAGAGATGGTTCAGGTGAGTGATGTTTAGTTTCCATGAGTTGGTAGACTTTCTTTGATTTTTGATGTTGTTGAACTCTAACTTTAGGCCCTGGTGGTCTGATATGTTACAAGAAATTTTTTCCATTTTTTTGTATCTGTTGATATTTGCTTTATGACCAATTATGTGGTCAATTTTAGAGAAAGTTCCATGAGGAGCTGAGAAATATGTATATTCCTTTGCATTTGGGTAGAAGCTTCTGTAGATATGTATTAAATCCATTTGTATCATAACCTCTTTTAGACTCCTTATTTCTCTGTTGAGTCTCTGTCTGGTTGACCTATTCAGGGTTGAAAGTGGGGTATTGAAGTCTCCCACTATTAGGGTGTGAGAATTGATGTGGGATTCAAGCTTTAGCAGTGTTTCTTTTACATAGGTAGGTTCCCTTGTATTAGGGGCATAAATATTCAGGATTGAAATCTCCTCTGGACCAATTTTTCCTGTGATGAATAAGTAATGTCCATCTTGGTCCCTTTTTATTGCTTTTAGTTTAAAGTCTACTTTGTTAGGTATTAGGATGGCAACCCCAGCTTGTTTGTTAGGACCATTTGACTGGAAAATTGTTTTCCAACCCTTTACTCTATGCTTGTGTCTGTCTTTGTGGTTGAGGTGTGTTTCTTGTAGGCAACAGAAGGATGGCTTCTGTTGTTGTATCCATCTTGTTAATGTGTGACGTTTTATAGGAGAGTTGAGTCCATTGATATTAAGGGATATTAGTTGCTACTGATTGGTATTTCCTGCTATTTTTGGTGGTAACTTGTTTGTATTTCCTTTTTCTGGAGTATTCTTCTGTGGGGTTATTGATTGTTTGTGGTTTCATGGGTGTATCTGGGGTCCTTAGGTTGGAGTTTTCCCTCTAATACTTTCTGTAGTGCTGGATTGGTAGATAGGTATTGTTTCAGTCTGACTTTGGCATGAATTATCTTGTTTACTCAATCTATGGTAATTGATAATTTTGTTGGGTATAGTATTTTAGTTTGGCAACCATGCTTTTTTAGCATTTGTATAACTTCTAACCAAGACCTTCTAACTTTCATCGTTTCCATTGAATAATCAGGTGTTATTCTGATGGATCTGCCTTTATAGGTAAGTTGGCCCTTTTCTTTTGCAGCTCTTAAAATTTTTTCTTTGTTCTGTATGTTTTGTGGCTTGATTATTATGTGGCACGCTGACTTTTTTGAGGGATCATATCTATTTGGTGTTCTGTAAGCTTGTATCTTTATAGACATTTTCTTCTTCAAGTTAGGAAAGTTTTCTTTTATGATTTTATTGAAAACATTATCTGTGTCTTTGAGCTGGTATTCTTCTCCTTCTTCTATTCCTATTATTCTCAAGTTAGGTCTTTCCATGGTGTCCCAGATTTCCTGAACATTTTGTGTTATGGCTTTTTTGGTTTTAGTATTTTCTTTGACTGATGTATCTTTTTCAACTACTGAGTCTTCCACTTCAGAGATTCTCTCTTCCATCTCTTGAATTCTTTTGGTTATGCTTGTATCTGTGGTTCCAGGTTTTTTCTTCAGGTTTTCTATTTCCATCTTTGCCTCATTTTGTGCCTTTTTTATTGCTTCTATTTCAGTTTTTAGTTCCTGGCATGTTTTTTTTTCATAGATTTGTTCATCTCTTCCAATTTTTTTGGTTGTATTTTCTTCTATTTCTTTAAGGAAATTTTCATATCTTCTTTGAGGGCCTCAATGATCATCATAAAAGTGTTTTTGGTGTTGCTTCCTTCTGCTTCCTCTTCATTGCTCAGTTCAGGTCTTGTGGTTGAAGAACCACCACTTTCTTCTGGAATTACTTTGTTGTTCTTTATATTATTATATATATTTTTGCTCTGGCGTCTGCTCATGGCTTCAGTGGTTCATGATTAGGTGGCTCCTTGTCAGTTGTGGCAAGAGGGCTTTTGTGTCTCCTGTCACCTCTCTGTAAGGGGTCTGCTCAATGTCTGACTCTGCTCTGTGCAGGGGTCTGAATTTCAAGTTCTTAGTCTTTCTCTGCTGATGCAGGTGAGGCGGGGTCACCATGCGATACCCCCTCTATTAGTTGTAGTTGGAGGAGGCCCTCACAGCCAGACTCTATTCCTGTCTGTTAAGGAGTGTGTTGAGACATGCACCACAGACAGAACCTGGTTCCTGAATCGGAACCTGAACCAGAACACAATTTTCCCTGGCAGGGATTCAGTTGCTGGCTCCTGCTGACCTCACCTCACCTCTGGGCAAAATCTGAGTCTGGCTTTCAGAGTCCTCAGTCCTTCTCTTAAGCAGTTGGAGGCAGGGTGGCCGTTCAAGTTCCCTTGTTTTAGAAGCAGCTGGAGGAATTCTCACAGCCAAAGTCTTCTTCTGTCTGCTAAGGAGTGTATGGAGACATGCACCACAGACAGAACCTGGTTCCAGAACCGAAACCCAAGGTATACATTTTCAAACTTGCTAAACAAATCCAGTTTTTATGTGAGATTTCTGCAGCAAACTGCCTTGCCTAGCATTTTTGTAAGAACAAAGTCATTAGTGGCCAGGCAATACATTGTAAGAGGATTTACGTGACTACAAATAAGCTAGAATTAAGTACATCAATATATATGTTCATAGAACCCAGAAGGGTGCTCATTAATTTATCATAATCATTGCTAGAATTGCTGTTATCATAGGATGGAATCCTTTCTATAAGTGATATTCTTGCATGAAGATAGAGCAAGTTATCCAATTCAAGAACCAGAGAGTTGCACTTTAAAATCTGAGTAAGCTGTTGGGATTACTTTCCACACTGATAGAATAAAAGTGGGTAATAGTCAAGTGTGCTAGAACAGGGAAAAAAAATTATAAAGTTGAAGGAGAGAAGGAGGGAAGATGGTAATATGATGGCTACCTTATGTTGGAGTGGTTCAATTGTTCATGGGAAGAACCATAGTTTAGTTCTTGAAGGTTGTGTTCTTTCTGTGTCAAATAAAAGCTCAACATGTCTAGAATAAGGATTAGTAAAGAAAAGGACACAAAAATGTTTGCCACACAGTGACACCTGGTGATTTATTCTTGAGGATTTTGCGCATGAGAGTTGAAAAGATGGGTATAAGATAAAGATTGATAGGTGGTAGCATTGCGGTGAGATTTATTCAACTGCCCTGAAAGAGATTTGTTCAAATAAATACTGAGGAGCTTTTAACAATGTCTGAAAGGTAGAAGTAAATTTGTTCCTGAGTTGAACTGTAGATCAAAGAAGTCATGACATCTTTGCTTGCTGATTAAGACATCAGAACTACTTATAATTTTTGTCACTTTAAAAATGTTTCAAGGTATGCATAAGATGTACATTTTCCTTTTGCAGACATTTGAATATTGTTACTGCAGAAATATTTTAATTTTATACTGCTGTGAATTTTGTTATTGCATCTTGTTAAAGATATATATTATATTTTTGCTTTTCTAATTGTGCAATCACTGTACTATAGCCCTCTTTGATTTCTTCATCTCCTGTGCTACATTCCTATTCATCTACAGTCTTGCATATTTAAAGCAAATTATTACTCTTCAACATCCAACTATATTTAAACTAGCCACTAGAAATGCACAGGGAAAAAAAAACATTTATCTGGAGCCAACAATCAACAAAGTACTTAGAACTCAACATCACCAATAGTTGAAGGAGAAAAATAAACAAATGGACAGGAATATGGAAAGGAGAAAACTGAATGAAAGTGGCAATTAGAGCTGATGTGATGGATCATAAAATAGCTCTATCAGCTTATTCAAATGTAAACAATTCTTTCCTTTGTTATATGTGGATTTATAGGGCTTATAATACTCTACTGTAGACCCCATGTACACAGCTTTCTTTCTTTTAAAAATTATTTCTGCTTTGTTTATTCTGCTAATGTTGTTTTCTCCAAACCCAATCCGCTAATTACTGAGACAGAGACTACTAAGCATCTCCCAGTGTTACTATTTCCTTACATCTCCCACTAATATTTTCACTAAAGTATTTGTTGAATATATGAATACTCAATTACAGGCTATATTTCTTAGCTTCTATTATAGTTAGAATTGCCAATGCAACTTAAACAAGGCTAATAAAATGAATGAAGAAGAGATATGCACACTTTCCTGGTCATTTATTTTATGATGAAGTATCATCCCTTTCCTACAGACAGATGTGTCCATGAAGTGGTTTATGTACATACATGATGACAAATGATAAAAGCAACAAACTATAAGGAACCTGGGTCCCTGAATAACTTGATGGAACATAATTTCTTGTGTCCTCTGGAACAGTTCTTACTGAAATAGTAAATAAGTTCACTTTTACCTTATCTAAGATAGTATATTTTGGGATATAATGGTTAATTATCATACTCTGTCCCTATCAGTACCTACACAATCATCTTTTTCTTCTTCCTTGAAAATTTTATGATGCCAGCTAAATCATGACTGTTTCTATGCACAAAATAGAAAAATTAAAACAAAAGCTTTCAGCTTTGATTAGAGAAACACTACAATGTATTTATTTAGACATTGGTTTATTAAAAGGTAGCAATATAAATAGACTCTGTCCCAAGTGTGTGTGTGTTTGTCCTTGATCCGTGTGTAATTTACAGAGGTATTTGTTTGGTTTTATGAGAACAGTTTGGGTTAAAGGGAAAGGTTTACTTTGTCACATTTTGTGTTTACTTGAGTGTTCCTCAAAGATGGAACGGATAGCTTGGATATATGCACAAAGCCTGACTTTCTTCTGTTTTAATAAATGTAAATCACAACTCTAGGGTTTATTGAATTTTGAGGTTAATTAAATATTCTTTTAGGGGGTTACAGCTTATAAAACATGGTTAGTGTGGACATAGTGATAGCTCATTCATATTATTTGTTATTTGAAGTGTAAATGAGGAGTCAGTGAACTCACTGTTTTTCATTTCTTTCTTTCCTCGTAGAAGGGCTACTGTTTCTCTTCTTAAGAACTGTGGGTGTTTCAGTTACACCTTCAAGGTGCTTAGGAAATGTGTCCCATAGCTTCTGATTCTAAATCCCAAATGAAGTGTTCATAGGTTTTTTTTTTCCCTCATAGGAAGAAATGTGATAACAGTTTGAATGAACTGTAATAGTGTTTTGTACCACTAAAGTTCCAAATGGGAGGGAATTTTCTGTAATGAATTAATCAGGAAGAGTTTCAGAAGTTGGTAGTATGCATGAGTATATTCAGTACTGTAAGAATCCTTGTTATTTTTCCTTATCACTCTATGACCAAAGATATTTCAATCTTTTCATTCTTAAGAAAGACACATCATTTTCTTTTGCAACCTGTCATTTCAGTCCATTCATAGTGGTATCTTTAAAATCACTTGAAAGAAATCTTTATATCCTGCCTTTTATTCTTCTTTCCTGATCCTAGACCTTCAGGTTCAGTAGCTATCCAACCCCTCATGCTTCAAAGTATTTTATTATAGACAAGCATATGACTTCCTGAGAAGCTTCAACTTTCTTCAAAAGTCTTTTCTTCCTTTTGGATTTCTATCAGAGATTTTATCACTTTACTTCCCTGCTCACAATACCACTTTTTCTCCTGGCCTTTATGCTGAAGCAAACATCTCATTAAAACCCATGCACATAAGTGCCCATCTCCTATTTCCAGACAGGCTGGTTACTCTTTTGTGAGTTATTGAGAGGGGTTTTTTCCTAACATGCTTTTAAGTGACACATGTCTTCTTTTTTTACTTGTGACATAAGTCCCTTTATTTTATTACTTTTTTATTTAAAAGTTTCTTTACATACCAAACACAGTTCCTTTTTTCTCCCCTCTCCCACTCACCCTCCCTCCATACTCCTCCATGTTATCTCTCCATTCATTCATCAAAGAAGATAAGGCCTCCATATGACATCAGCAAAGTCTGGGGATATGAAGATGAGGCAGGACAAAGCCCCTTCCCTCATGTGAAAGCTAAGCAAGGTATTCCTCTATAGGAAATGGGCTCCGAAAAACAATTCATGCACTAGGGATAAATCCTGGTCCCACTGCCAGAGGCCCCACAATCTGCCCAAGCCACACAACTGTCATTCACATTCAGAGGGTCCAGTTTGGTTCCATGCAGGTTCCCTGCCTGTGACACTGTCACATAACTAAGACTTATAAGACTTACCTAGATGGTGTCTAGCCCTCAAGATGTAATCAGTAAAGGTGATTGTAAAGTAATATATGTCTTGTCAGCATCAAATAATGGTTATCATTTGAGAATATCCTTATAAGTGTAATTTCTAAAAATATATTTTTTCTGCTCTACTTTTGTGTCTTTTACTATTACAATTGCCTTTGGGTATTTTTTTTAATATAAGCAACTCTTTAAGTGGAAAAATGTAGAAGAAAATTAAAATATGCAAATTTCTTCTCTTTGGGAAGTAGCCACTTGAGTCATTGCATAACGATAAATAATTTTGCTAGGTGTGATGGCACATGCCTTTAATTCTAACACTTGCAGGGGATCTCTGTGAGTATTAGGCCAGCCTGGTCTACAAAGTGAGGTCCATGACAGCCAGTGCTGTTAAACACAGAGAAACCCACACCTTACTCAGCCTTGATACTGGGATGAGGGACTCAGTCCTATGTGAACTGGATATGCCAAGCAGAAATGGCTCACCTTGAGAGTCCTTGACCTCCCTGGGGAATGGATAGGGAGAAGGGGTATGGCTAGGCCAGGAGGACTGGGAGGAGGGAAGGGAGAGGGAGCAGTGGCAGGTATGGGGGAGGGGGCAATTAAAATAAAAAAAGAAGTAAAACAAAAAGATGAATACTTTTTCCAAGGTTTTTATGCAAGTGCTTATATTAGAATACTACTTGTGAGTATACTAAGAAACTTGTGTTTCTGTCAGTATTGGACCTTCATATGTGTATTTGGGTACTATAATTCATGTAACTAAAAAGATATAGCAACTATATCTAAATGTTTTGCAAGAAATCCTATTAACAACCACTTAACCAAGAGTAAAGAATAAAATCATTTGCTCACATCTAGATGATGCTTTAGAATATATTAACTCTTGATGTTAGCCATGACAATGCTCATGTTGGAAAGTTAATGGTTAATGCTGCTGGTAAGATGTGTGTTATGAGTCAAGTGTCATCTTGGATTGATGGAAATGCTCATTGATCTGATTGATCAGCTAATTCTGACACTCTATCTGAATATAGCAAAAGAAAAAAGAATGAAAACCTAAACATCCAAATGAATTATACTACTACATAGCCAGATTCTTAGGAGCAGCATTTCTAGTCACATGAATATTCATTATATGCATGCATGGAAGTTTCAAACAATAAAATTGAAATTGTGAAGCACTATTTAATTAGGATATTTTGTTTTAAATATGCCTTTAAAAACATAACTTCATAGACTGCAGATTACTAATACTCATTGGGAGTGCGACATTAAAAGAACATGAGCAAATACTAGAAGAGTTATGTTGTTCATCCATAGTTAAAGACCATGTGTCTCCTCACTGCAACTGACAATTTTGGATCAGTTTTGCTGAGTTGATACTTGTTTTCAGACTAGCTCCCCCTTGCTACTGGTTTCTTACTTCAAATGCAGTGTTTGATATCTTGTTTCCACTTAAGGTTTTTTATTATCAATATAAAACTACAACTATGGTAATACTTGCTCCATTATTACAGCCAAATTAATATGAAAAATATTTATAGTCTTTCCTTTATTTACTTCTACAATGTCACCTCTATTTGTTCAACTGTTCCCTATTTTATGATAGCTTTGTAACTGCCCATTTAGCTCAGTCAAATTGTATTTCCCAGAATTCCCTTTATTTAAATAATTCTAGTCATAAGAGCTTACAGGAGAAATTCTCTTAATACTAATGAAAAGTAAAAAGAATATCCATAGTTTAATAGTGTGTAAGTGTATACATGCACACTTGGTGTTGAATACTACTTCATTACCATGAAACAGCAGCTGAAACAATTGGTCTTTTTGTTCCTTGAAATATCCCTTCAGTGTCTGGTTACTAGACAAGACAGTTATGTGCTTGCTCCTTGAGTCAACACAGGTTTCACTTGACCTAATAGAATTCAGCCTTGTTTACAATTCTCCTATCTCAGTTTTAAATTTCACAACTAGATGTAGAGACACTTATAGATACTACTTTGCTATTACTCCAGATTATGTAAACCAATACTCCATTCAAAAATTCTCTCTCCTTTCTCTCTCCTTCTCTCCCTCTCTCTCCCCCCCCCTCTCTCTCTCTTTCTCTCTCTCTCTCTCTCTCTCTCTCTCTCTCTCACACACACACACACACATACACACACACAGGAGCAGTAAAATTCATATATAATACACTCCTATTCGCCTATTCAGAACACTGGCTGATACATATGATATGATAAAAGTTATCACTCTCTTAGCTTTAAAAAGGAGTTCTGCTCTCTCAATAAGTTCTCTTTAAGAATAGTCAAAGCTATTAGCTTGGTATCCATGTAACATCATGTATCAAATGCTAAAGAGTGAGTTTCTCCCCACTGTGTTTTCCAGTCCTTTTGCTTAAGCAAGTAACACATTGAAGGCTCATGTCACATTTACTTGGTATAGTCGACTTCCATTGAGAGCATGTCACTGAAACAAATTGTTTGTTTGGGTAGTTATGCTTTTATTTTCTCTCTATTACTCCATCTTTCCATATCCTTTATATGCTTTAACACACCTTCTAGAAAACCTTCTGTTTCTACTGAAAAATGTAGTTGGTAAGACTGTTAAGATCATTTATATATAACAACACACCATTGTCTTTATCAACATCTTACCCAAAAGACTTAGGAGGGAATTTTAAGAGTCAGATATTATAGATAATACCAAGTAAACAACATCTTTCAGACATAACTAGACTGATGCACATGTTAACTCACAGAGGCTATGGCACCACGTACAAAACAAGACCTATATAGAAGTTCAGACCAGGTGGGATGCTAGCACTGAGATGGAGAAGTAAACATGGAGTTTCATCCTTATCCAAGAAACTACTTGTGGCTGGTAACATCTGGCAAAGCAAAAAATTAATTTTTTGCAATGAATTTCCCATGCCCAGGAGTGCTTAGCCCACACAAAATGAACTCAGTGGTATTTTTGATGACTTTTTATTTCATTTTGCTTTGGATTTTGGCTTTTTCCTCAGTGTCTGTTACTTACCTGTTTTGATTTTTAATTTTTTTGGTTGTGTGTGTATGTTTCTTGGGGTTGTTTGTTTGTTATTTCCTTTATTTACTGAAAATGAGAGGGAGACAAAACATAAAGTTGGGTAGGTAGTGAGGTAGGGAGAATAAAAACAGAATTCATAATTATTACACAATTGATTAAAATGTAGAGATTAAGTGTCTGTGGAGTGCCAAGCTATAAATGATACATCTATATTATACTACTTCCTCATTCCCTTGGGACATTGAAAAAGAGGAGATGGAATGATTGTAAAGAGCCAGGATTGGGATAAACCTAGTGGAACAGTATTTTTTGCACATGACAGGTCAATTGCACTTATGAACTCATAGCATCTATGGGTACCTTCACAAGAGCTACTCAGGAATATGTCACTCAAAATTACAGCATGGATGGGGAGGGGATTTCAAGACAGTATTTTGAAGTTCTATTTTAAGTAGATTGTTTCTGGGTTAAGGGGCACTCAGTTTTCTTTAAGAATTTGGATTTTTGTAGGACATTCATTTTCCAGTGGGTGGCCCTACACCCATAAGTATATGTACACTGTACACAGAGTTCAGTGGGCTATTAAAAGAGGAGATAACAAAATTGGAAGGAGGTAGAAGGTAGAGGGAGGATCAGGGAGGAATTAAAGTGATGAGCAGAGGGTGGATATGATCAAAACATACTGTATACACATATGAAATTCTCAAGGAATTGTGCCTTCTAGCTATGACATAGAAGCTACTCCCGTGAAATCTCAACAACATAGTTGTCAAAAAAAAAAAAAAGCTCTGAACAACATAACTAACAGTTGATGATGTCCCAACATATATGAGACAAATCTAGGAAGCCCCTAGATGAAGAGATATAAACAATGAACAGCACTTGAGAAATGGAGAATTTGTCTTCCTTCAGAATGAGACCATTGGTTTGGTATCCACTACAAAATGGTCAGTATTACAAACATATATTCAGGTGTTATTGGACAGATTCAGGAGGTTGTATTTATAAGTTTATTAGTGTATATAATGTTTTAAAAAATGGATGGGGACATGAGAAAAGTAGGAAAGAGAAGAAGGTGTTGGGAAATTATGTAGTTATATGTTTATTATTTTTTAAGTCTCTAAAATATATTACAAGAAAGAATTTTTACTTGTATTTACAGTACAAAGAGAAGAATAGGCTTAAGAAAGAGAGAAACAAACTAGGTGTTGCGGCTGAAGCCTTTAATTCCAGATCACTGCATAAGCAAGTACATCTCCAGGAGTTTAAGCCTACATAGTCTATAAAGAGAGTTCCAGACTAGCCAGGGTATAGGGCTGCAGGATGAGACTGCTCCTCTTCCCCATACCCCCAAAAATTAAGAAAAAAGAATCTGTGATCTAGTTAAAATATAAAATATCAGTTCTCATTATATGTGTATTATAACTTCAAAATTAGTATTGGATTCACGTGTCTATTTTGTCTATTTAGGTTAATAAAAAATAGGAACATCTACAAATCTTTGAAAATGCTGTTGGGTCTTTTGAAGAAAATAAACTACTGAGTTAAACTCTCAACTACTTGGAATTTTGAAAAGAAAAATAAAACATTTATTTATCTAGTGATGATGACCTAGAAAAAGAGTTTAAGTATAAAATGCCATTTTGTTTAAGATAGTAAGCTACTAGCAAAAGAATTGTGTATGGTGGTATATACATTTGATTTTAGCATTTGGGAGACAGAAGCATGTAGATCTCTTTGTGATGGAGGACAGCCTAATCTGCATAAGTGTTCTAGGGAGGACATGGTTACATAGTGAAGACTTGTTTCAAAAAACAAAAGAAAAACTTTTGAAATTCAACTATAATAACATTAGTTGGAATTTGTGAAATATATTTTAAGGTTATTTCTATGTACTTATAATGTGAAAACTACCTAACATGCATGAAAATCACTAGCCAACTCATCTGAATTTTTTAGCCATTCTTTTTTCAGTTAGCAACTTTATAATGAGGTTTTAAGGAATAAGCAGTTTTACATATTTTGAATATAAACTAGATAATTCTTTTACTCATTGTTACTTCAAACATCCTCCTTGTGAGATGATATTAACTATTCTATGTAAAACAAAATACAAAATAGCATAAAGTGTAAAAAAATAATCACAATAAAACACAAATGAAAAAACTCATAACAGTACTTGAGAGAGAAATTTGACATTGACTTCACGGTGATCCTCCCATTGGAGAGTAAGTAGGGCCACTGAGACATATTTACAACCTCTTTTTTTAAAAGTAAATCTGTCTATCAACCAATTAACACCTAGGCTGATGCATTAATGAGCAATTAATTGGTTGTCAGAGACATATGGATGAGTATTAATTACATAAGGGAATCCCTCTGGCTGCGCCTGTTCAAGGAAAGCAAGACCTGAATCAGTAGAGAAAAAAGAAACTTCTGAAAATTTGTCATTGTAACACTGAAAAAGTCATGTCTGCTATTACTTTATAAATACTGTAGAATTTCTTCAGCACAAACAATGAAACAATCTTTAAATGCTGTGATAATTTATTTTCTATGTGTTAAAATGTAAAATATTTAAGCATATATGTACATATAAACACATCAAAAATACTTTAAGTATTTAAGTATGTATATACATAAGTGTTACTTAAATAAGATACTTAAGTATATATGTAAGTATCAGTGTGAAGATGAACTTCTAATTGTGAATAAGAAAGCAAAATCTTAAATGTCAATTTGGGGTTAAAAAAAATGCATGGTGACTCCAGTTAACAGTTCTATCTATTAAAAAAAATTCACATCCATTTTTTTCTTGAAACATGTTGTGTAGGCTGCATAAAGCAGTTCCCCAGAGTGGTTTGGTACTTCAACACCAATTTACAATTTGTACTCTAAAGCATAATTGTATTAGTTGAAGTCTTGGCCCCCTTTTCAGAGGAAAAAATATCTTTGCTTGTCTCTTTACATTAATCAAGTTATGACACTTAACTATTTTTCTTTTGCAAAGCTCGGGGTTGAACATCTAAATACAAGTTGTAAATAAAATTTAGATAAACTAATTATTATATGAAATGCTAAATATGTAATAAATGTACAGAGTAATGGCTCAGAAAATGATAAGAAGTTGTTAGTACTAGTTATAATTAAAATTTTTATGTTTATTCTGTTGTATATCTGTTGCTTTTCTTTAGTATCTTCCCTCTTTCCAAGTGACAAATAGCTGAAAGGTTTAGGTATGGTTTAAGTGCACTGTGGTTGGAGTCATGGTCTGCAGGGTACTGGTATTAGGAGGTGATAGTAGTTTTGAGTGATGGGACACAGTGGGAAGTTTCAATGAGAGTAATGGGATTTTAGTTCTGCTTTTTGTTCTTGGTTTGAGTTATAGTCACTTGCTTGGTTCTATTTTGCTGTACAGAACTATTATCTGCCATGTTGAGAACAGTTACCTAGTTGAGAACTAAGCTAATGTCAGTGTCATAACCTTGAACCTCTAACAGGATGAGTTAGACAAGGTTTACTTTACCTTAAAAGTAGATTATTGCAGGTAGTTCATTGTCGTATTGCAAAGTATACTAAACTTGCAAGCCTTTCCTATATCCTCAGTGTACCTTCTAAATTCAATCTATTTATTCAAGTTCATTACATCTTTATTTTATTTCTTTGCCTCTTCATCAGACTTTAAACTTATTTGCAAACAATCATTGCCTTGAAATAAAAATTTATCTACTGTAAATTGTCCTATTTTAGATTCAAGGATATCCAGGACACAGTGTTAGTGTAAAAATCTCAAAGATTAAAGCTCTAAAGTAATAATGCATAGATTATTTTTCCCTGTGAGAGTTAACTTTATGATCACTTATATACCAGTAAACAAAAAAGGTAACAAGTTAAAAAGAAAAATTCTCTGAAGCCAGAAAATTACGAAACAAAATTCTATTTTTAGGAACCACTTCTAGTAGCGTATTCTCCCCAACATTCAAGAAGATTGTTCACCTGAGAGTTTCTAAAGCAAATAAATGGAGAACCAAATAGAGGCACATATGGTAAATCTCTTCTGCATGGGAAAAGATAATGTGACATATAATCAAGTGTAAAATAGTATGTTTAACATGTTTTGAACCTATGAGCATTATGACTCTGGAAGTGTAAAAACTGATAATTTTACCTGGCATACACTTGTCCAACATTAGGTTTACAATTTGTAAGAACATGAGGTATGTCTCATGACTCTCTGAGATAATATTAATATTTACTCACAATTAATGAAGACTCTTTCAATTCCTCCTGCTACTTATTGAAATCATTTTTATATACATACTGAATACTTTTTGTAAACCCAAGTATTGAACTCACTAGACAATTGCTCGCTCTAACATATCTTTTATAGGCCCAGCCAAGATGTAGACTTTTAAAAAAATTATTGTTACATTATATTGATTCCTTCAAATGTTAAAAAAATGACACATTAAGATTTTTGATAAAAAACTGGAGAATATTTTCTTAGGTGCTTTAACTCAAAGCATCAAACTAAAATTGAATAATTCATTTTTTTTTAATTGTGACCTAGACTTTTTATTCTTTTCTATGATGAATGTCATCATCTTTTAGATAGTCTATAGCAGACAGCAGCCGTTTTGTGAAATGAATGTAAGTATAGCCATGTCCATTGATGTCATTCCATGAGCCTTAGCATCAGAACCTTTGAGGAGAAATTTGGGCTGAGCAGCCACATCTTCACTTTGTAATAAAAAGCTTCTAAGTACAGACCAATCAGTACCATGTGATAGAGACAGATGTTTAGAAAGGCAACAGGCTTATTTTGAAAAAAGATAAAAGCCTGAAAGCATAGGCCATCTTCTGAGAACAGAGAGAATTCTGTCTTAAAACATGTATCTGCTTTTAATTTTAAAGTTATTTTGTCTTAAAAATCACACGTATTCATTTATTTATATGCATTCATTTATTTGTGGGCCTGGGGGGATAATATCTATTTGTCTGTCTCTCTGTTTGTTCACAAGTTCCACAGGACATACGTGGAGGTCAGCAAATAACTTGCAGAAGTCATTCTTTCCTTCTACCTTGTAGATTCTGGAGATTGACCTCAGATTATCAATATTTTACTCTGGTCATTAAACTCAACAAAAAGCAACCCAATTCATTTATTTCTTTAAAAACTGATTTTTAGAATGACTCAGCTACTGAGCAGAATTGAGAATATCTGAGATTTTAATCTGTTCATTTAGAAACAAACTAAAGATGCTGAAGGTAAAACTAACATGAATATATATATATATATATATATATATATATATATATATATATATATATGGAATCTAGCCTATCTTGAGTGGATTAGAGGAGTTATATGGTTTGGGAGAGCTGGATGCTTAGATATTGCGCTCTAGGTATTAATCGCTGGGTAGAATCAATGCATTTGAATTCTGCAGTGGTTAAAACAAAGTAAATTGAGGCATGCCTCAATTTCCAAGTTACTTGTATACTAAGTAGGGCAGAATAAATTAGTAACCCACAGTTTTGAAAACAGGAATCTACTCTGTAGGCTACTGTTGTAATGCTGCTAGCATAATTGCGATTAAATAACAATCTTTTTGCCTGAGCAAAATGAATTTGATGAGAGTAACAGAAACTCGAAACTCATATTAGTAACATATTAGTCCTAAAGAAAGCACTGCCTTCTTGAAGTGGCTAAGAAGCACTAAATGAGGGTTTAGAAAGGAGCAATAGTGGACTGGGATTACATTTCTTAATGGTTAGGATTTGGTTCCTATGGGTGTTAGTCAGTTTAAAACTATGGCCTCACTCTATTACAAGTTTCCACAACTGTGATTATAGACTCTGTTTTACTTAACTCTAAGGTTCTGGGGAACATGGCTCCAAGTTTGGTCTTTGTTGACTTGTGGTAGCAATGAATTTAAATGATAAAGAAAATGACCAGTTAAAGAATAGAATAAAAAGCAGAATTAAAATGCTATAAGCAAAGTGATTTGAGTATTATCTTTCTTCATTATGAATACTCTTTAATCATACAATGACTTCTTTGAATACAGAAATTATATGGCATATACATATAGTATATATAGGATATAAGTGCAATTAAGTGCATATCTATTTGTTTATCATAAATATTGTGCTTTTTCAGAAGGTCATCTCAAAAGATGAAGAAGAATATAAGATAATGAGTAAAAAGGTCCTACTCACATTTCATTCTTCAGTTTTATCACCACGATGTAACCATAGAGACATTTACTTTTGTATCTTTTTTGGCTACTATAACACATAAATATACATTTACGCAACATTTATATATAATAGTATACTAGTATAAATATAAAACATATACAGTATGTATATAAATATGTACATATGTATCATTTGTAGCAGCTGAGAACTTTATTTTGACTAAGGCCTGAGGACCTGCCCTGTCAGCAACCAGAGGCTGTTGAGACAATTCCAGGAACTTTAAACCCATTAAGTTATTCCAGGAATGCAAAAGACTCAAGATATTATCTCCTGCCTGCAGAAATGTACTTCCCCAGAAAATAATTGTGGCTTTTACCTATAAAAGCTTCCCTCTGCTTTTAGCTGGGCCACAGTCCCAAGACCAACCAAGGTGCAGTTTTAAATAAAATTTGGCTAATTAAAACTCAATAGAGTCCTGGTGGCCTTTCAGTATTCTCCAACTTTATAACACATTTAGGCACTTATGTGCACATACATAATAAATGTTTATCATTTATAAAGCAAAAGTGAGATTATATCAGAATATGTAGATGTAAGTATTTCATTCAAAAAGCTACAGAGTATTGTAATATGGGGATTAATTATAACTAGAGTATTGTAATATGAAGATTAATTATAGCTTAACCAATTTTTATCCAAGGACAATTTTATGTGCCATTGTGTACTTATGTTCTAAAATTGGGTGTTCTGTCTTTAAATATTAAATATATTTATAGGAAAGTATAAATAATAAGCATAAGTAACATACTATATTTAAATAGGTCATGAATAAAAATGGAGAGATTTAAATGTAATTTTAGACTGGTGAAAATGAAATACATAAAAGCCATATGAAAAAAAGAAAAAGTTGTAGCAGACATTAGACTTCAAAATTATTCAAATCAGCAGTAGAGAGCAGTGACTCTAAATTATATAGGCTGTATTTATGTTTCTATTTAAAATACAAGTTTTAATTTGATGATGTTAACGAGTATACATGTTAGAGTCTGGCATATACAAAAGTAAGGATTTGTTACTCCCAAAATCACGTTATTGTAGTGGTATTTAAATATCAAATATGTACATTTTTTAAAGAAGTTGTTAGCATTCAGTCCCACTTCTTGTAGTCCTGGCCAATAAGCAGTAATACCCTGGCTCGCCCAACATCCTGACTTCATTCTGAGTAAAATTCCATTTAAGAATAGACACTGCCCTTCCAGGCTACAATCCATAAACCCTGGAGCGGCTAGGTAACAGGAGGAACATAAGAGAGCCATCCATGAATCCCCCAGGGAAGGAGAAATAGAGATGATCTCTTGAGTAAATTGGGATCATATGGGTGAGTGAGCAAGGAGGGGGTGGGAAGAGAACATGAGAGGATGAGATGGCTTAGTGGAAGGAGCAAAAGAGAGACTATATGAGCAAAGGGATCAAGATCATGAGGAGAGGACTGACAGAGATATCTGAACCGAGTTATTGGGAGCTCACTGACTCTGAAACGACAACTGAAGAACCTTCATAAAAAGGAACTAAACCCTCCAAATGTAGATAACACTCAAATGATGTGGGCAGTTTGTGGAACCTCTTGCAGTAGGACCAGAGTTTATAACTGGTGAATGAACTGGTTTCTCAGAGCCCATTCCCTAAAGAGGAACACCTTACTAAGCCTTGATACTGAGGGAAGAGGCTTGGTCCTACCTTCACTGAATATGCCAGACTGAACTGACTCACCTTGGGATTCCTTGCCCACCTTGGGAAATGGATGGAGGTATAAATGGAAGTCAGAGGGAGGACAGGAAGGAGGGGAGGAAGAAGGAGCAGTGGATCTTATGAGAAAAAACTTTTTAAATAAAAAAATTACTGAAACAAAAAAAAGAACAGACATCTTCCCCTTCAATCTCTTTCTTCCTTCCTTTTTCTCTTGCCACAAGGTCAGATCTACTTCCCAATCCCTCTTTCTCTTTTGCCCCTTTCTTTCTCTTTTTCCTGTCTTTCCCTCTCTTGCATTCTCTTTTTCTCCTAATAAAACTCTGCACATGAGCATCACCTGCAAGATGTGTCTTTTCTGGGGCATCTTGTCTTTCACTCATTGTTAGGCACCCTGACTCAAACCCACCAAGGTCTCTTTCCCAACATTTCACAACAGAAACAAGATTACAAATTAAAATTTGGAGCCACTTGTATCTAATTTTTTTAGGATGATAGATATGAGTGTAATTTCAAGTTATAAAAAGACCTCATTTTGAAACTTGAAATATTAAAATTGCTAGAGAAAAATGTAGACAGTATCATACAAGATAGGGGTGTAAGAAAGGACCTTTGAACTGGTTGATTTTCTCAAGATTTCAGGCCAACAACTTAATCTTCAAAAACAAAACTTAAGAGGCTCCTATAGAGCTGAGGCAATAATCAACTGAGTGAAGAAGAAACCTTCAGAATGGCAGAGGCTCTTTGCCTGCTATAAATCTGACAGGGCATTAATACACACACACACACACACATACACACACACACACACACACACAATAGAAGAAATTAAAATGGCTGAGAATACCTCAAAATGTATTCATCATTCTTAGTGATTAGGCAAATGCAACTTAAAACAAGTCCAAGATTTTGGTTCACCAAAGTAAAAATGTCAATGATCAACAAAATGACTGACAACAAAAGCTAGCAAGGTTGTAAAGAAAGATGAGCCCTCACTCACTGTTGGTAGGAATGTAAATTGGTGCATATAAACTGGAAATCAGTAGATTGAGTCCTCAAAAAATCTACAAATAAATCTTCCATATGACTTAGCTATATCATTGTTTGCCATATGCCTAAAGAGCTTTACATCCTACACCATAGATACTAGCTCAGTAATGTTTGTTGCTTTTTACTTATAATGTCCAGGAAATTGAAATAACCCAAATGCCCTTCAGTTGACAGATAATAAAAATGTGGTTAATGTACACAATGGAATATTTTTAAGGTATAAGGATTAATGAAATATGAAATTTACAGGTAAATGAATGGACCTAGAAAAAAATTGAGTGAAGTAACTCAGACAGACCCAGAAAGACAAACAATACATGATTTTTTTCTCATCTATGATTCCTACTTCAAGATCTTCAGATGTGAGTATAAAACATGGAGTTATCATAGAAACCAGGAAAGCATAAATAAACAATTGGTGGTGGGGGGCATGAGTGGGTAATAGTAAAATATATGTGATATTTATGAATCAGCCTGCTTCTGTTGTACGTAGGCTTAAAAACCATATTATAGTAAAGAGAAACTAGGCTCATTCTTGTTTATAATTTAATCTGTTTCTCAAGAATTAGGCTATTCCTCACCAATAACCTTAACTATAAATGATTCTATATTGCCTATTTCAGAAAATGGCAGCCATCCCTTTATTTTAAAAAGTTCTTTACAACTATCTTACAACCCTACCTTTGTTTCAAATGGTAGTTATGACTACCTGCTGTTATGACTACCTTATAGTTGCCTTGTCTTTGTTTCAGGAGGGCATTATTACTAACTTGCTATGCTTATGTTCTTGTCCTGTAACCTCACTTATATTTCCCATTAAATTCCCATTTGAAAACCCCCTATCCTAAGCTATAAAAACCTTTGCTTCCACACATCCAATGATGACCTCTTGACCCCCACCTCTAGGGGAGGCAACTTGTATACATGAATTTTTAAAAACGCTTTAATTAGTTGTTTTCTTTAATTTATTTGGCCATAAAAGTTTGGATCAGTGGTTTTTCTCCTTCCATCTTTGGAATTAACAATAAGAAGTGGGAAACTAAAAAGTGGGAAGGGGGATCCAATGGGGAAGGAGGGATATAGGTCAATTAAAACAATGATGTGGAAGAAATAATATCAAGCCTCAAAGAACCCTATTATTTTATATTTTCTTAAAATTGTACTCTTCCTCATATATATAATATATATGTACATTTTATATATATTTTATATATAATACAACTTGGACTGACAATGCTCCCCATAAGGACCAGAGACTAACAAAACCCCTCATAATAGGCATGAAAAACCTTCATATCAATGATCAGGATAACCCAAGTGACTCCCAAAACTATTGCTGTAGCGCTGGGTTGCCTCTCAAAAGTTGAAGGTAAGTACCTATTGCTAAAAACACTGTAGATTTAGGATACAGGGCTCAGATGATTAATTTAAAACCCTAAGCCTCCAAATGTGGATGAAAGTCCAATGACACAGGCAGATTGTGGGGCCTCTTCCTTGGAGCCAGTTCCCTAGAAAGGAACAAATTGCTCAGCTCTGATACTAGGGGGAGGGGTTTTGTCCTACCTCAACTGGATATGTCAGACTGTATTGACTAACACCTCACTCTGGGATTCCTTACCTCTTCTGAGAAATGGATGGAGGAATGGGTGGGGGAAGCTGGAAGAGGATTGGGAATAGGGGAGGGAAGGGGAACAATGGTGAGTATGTTAAAAATATTTTAAGAAACCTTCCTGTGATCACTTACATGGTACCAAAAGATACTGTGAAAGCTGCTAAGGGAGGGAAGGAAGTAATTAATATTCCTAACATCTGCAACACTTATGAACTAAAACAATGACCACCATGGCAAGATATCCAGAGAGGTTCAGTAAGTGGCACTCATATATCAGAAAATATGCAACAAGTGGCACTCAAATATCAGTATTAATCAATAGTTAGTTAATTAGACTCAAGGCCCACTCAATAGGAGGAAAACCATACCTGGTACTAAAAACTTAAACATTTCCCTGCATTATTGAGGTCATAAGCCTTATAAAAATAAATCTACTACTGCCACTTTGATAAAAAAAAAAAAAACAAACATGGCCCCTTACTACATTTTAAAATGTATTCTTATGACCATGGTTAAGTGTAGCTACCATCCCTCATCTAAGAAACTCCTCTTTACAGCAAATGTAATCACAGAAAACAGCAAAGGGTTAGCAATGCAGGTTGTGAAGAGACCAAACCAAAACATACATGTATGCCACAGTGTCTGTATCTCTGGCTCAGAGATCATCACAGAGAAAAGTATAGAGAGACTGTAAGAGTCAATACCAGGAAGTATACTATAAGTCAATCTCTCATAGAAATGGCTGCCTAAACAATACTGGAATACTAGCAATGTAGATGGATAAAATTTCATGGCGTTCATTAGCTAGTCAAAGTTCTACATGCAACTAATGATTGCTGGGAGAGGATAAACTAGACTCAAGGCTCACTCAACATCATTTCCCAAGGATGAACCTCTTATTGGTTGTCCAATACAAAGTGGCCAGCCTTGAAACTAAATAAACAACAAATAGAGACTCAGCAGATTATACTTACATATCTGTGAATACATATATAGTAACAATAATCAGAGAAAAAGAGGCTGTCAACTTGAGATGAACATGGAAAGACTTGGAAGGAAGAAAGTAATACAATTTTATTTTAATTTAAAACAATTTTAAAAAAGAATTTAGAGAACAGAATGACAAGAACTATGAATTAGGGAGCAGTTACTAGTCATGAACTGAGAATGGACATTACATTGAATTTTAGAGAAGATAAGACCAGTCATATGTATTATTTAGCCATTGTTATATAATAAACTATACTATAAACATGTAGCTTAAAATTAAAAAAAAATTAAAAAAACCCCTAGAAGCAGGTTTTCTTTTACTAGTCACATAACGTTGAGCTAGTGGTATAATTATGAAAGATTAATTATTTTTTAAGTTTTAATTTATTTACTTTCTGTGTATGGGTATTTTGCCTACTTGTATATCTGGGACATGTGCATACCTGATGCATGTGATAACCAGAAATGAAGCATTGTATTTCCTAGAAATGAAGTTCTAGCTAAGATGTCATGTGGACGCTGGGAATCAAACCCAGGTCCTTTGGAAGACCAACCAGTAGTTTTAATGAGTGATCTGTTACTCCAACCCCAGGAAGATTAATTGTTGACAAGAGACAATTCAATTGAAAACTCAAATTTTAAAGGTAGAAGAATCTGCTTTAAATCCAGAAGATATAGCTTGTTGAAAAAATAAAAAAAGGCTTTCATTTATTGACACTAACAAAGAGTATCATTTAAAGTAATGAGAATATGAAAAGAGATTTGCTAGATTCATGTTACTTTGTCTTATGATTTTATTAAAACACATATGAAGAGGTGATGTTATAGCTGAAATGTATTAGTTTTCCCATTTTTTTTCATTTAAAAAGAGAGTTGTTTTGATGCAGATAAATTATATGTTTTTATTAGTGGGATATTAGAGACTTGATTAGGCTATTTTAGTAAACCAAAGAACTAATAACTCAATATTTCAAGCGGAAACATTTTAATATAAAATTAAAATATAGCTTATGAAATAGCCATATTTATTTCTGAGTTAAAATTCTAATTTATTAATTGAGGTCAATTTGTACAGAGAATTCTAAGTACTTGAATGTTTTATAATTTTGCTTAGGGCTCAGGTAAAACATAAAATTAACAATGTAAAGCATAAAAACAAAGCTATAGAATGGATTCAGTAAGAACTTCATACAATTGCATTTCATAATTGGTTTTTCCTGAAAGGTTTTTGTAACATAATTACTTTAGAAAGCATAATTTTCAAATTAAGTCTTATTTCTAGGTTTTATGAAGTGTGTTCCATATTACATTTAGCTCTCATTTTTATTCATCTCTGTGAATAATGATTATGAAAAAAATATTTATTAGACTCAGCAGCTCACATCTAGACATCTAGATCTATTTTACCCTTTTATGCCAATAGCATACTTTTGGTATTAATTTATTTTCAGTGTCTTCAAAATCATTATTGTTAAAAAATTCCCAGTGATCTCATGTGAAATTCTGATTGTGTATTAAGAATAGTTTTTCCTAACTTGATTAGAATTTGATATCCAAGGAAATTTTTTATTTTATCTCAAAGTTCTCATGTGTTTTCAGTTGCTAATTATCTGAAGAGCAATTGGATATGATCAAAACTTCCGAAGTAGATCAGGTAGAACATGGGCAATATACCCAAAGCAGGAGGTTCTATAAACCAGAGATTAAAGGGAGTAAATGATTGTTTTTTGCTTAGCTGCTAAGCTAGCATAGCTAAATAAATTGTGATGCACTAGGTAGAAATGTCCAAAGATTTGGAGAAAAAATAGTTCAAGTTTCTTTCATTGTTAGTGTGCGAAATTTCTTTAAATATGAGCCACCTGTGATGGAGCTTATCTCTTTTTGACATTTTGTTAACTAAGTCATGAGGATGCTTTACATGATAAATTTTCATATGCTATTTCTACCTTTAACATATATTTTTGGTTAAAATATCATTATATCACTCTTCCATTTTCTTTCTTACCTCCAACCTCTCCCTAGTCCTTCATTGCCTCTCAAATTAATGATCCCTTTTTTGAATTTTTAGAATTGTTATATCCAGTAAACCTTATCTTATTTTACATTTACTTACATATTTATTTACCTATTTAATTATATTACACCTTGACCACAGTTTTCCCTCTATCCTCTCTTCCTACTTCCTTCCCCTACCTCCTCTCCACCCCTAATTCACTCCTCTTTTGTTTCTGTTTAGGAAGGGGCAGGCCTCCCCATGGGTAGCAGTAAAGTATGGCATAGCAAGTTGCTGTAAGAATAAGCACCTCCCCTTTTATTTAGGCTGAGGAAGGCTATCTAGTATGAGAAACAGGTTCCCAAAATCCAGGGAAAGCATTACAGACAGTTCCTGCTTCCTCTGCTAGGAGATCAAGAAATAGACCGAGCTCTACAATTGTCACATATATGTAGCAGGCCTAGGTTAGTCCTATGAGGGTTTCCTGGTTGTCAGTTCAGTCTCTGTGAGCCCCTATGATCCCAGGTTCGTTGTTTCTGAGGGTTTTCTTGTGGTGTCCTTGACCCCTCTCCCTCTTACAACTCTTCTACCCTCTCTTTATCAGAATTCCCTGAGCTTGGCCTAAAACTTGGCTGTGAGTCTCTGTATCTCGAATGGCCAGTTTAGGCTATATGTGATTTCCTTTTCTTAAATTGTCTCCTAAACAAGACCTGAACAATGACAATATCAATATACATGCTAATATAGAAGGAAAAAAAATATCAGGACATCCTACCGCTTGTCAAGGATCTATAGACAAATAATGGCTACTGAGAGAGGGAGAAATTATTCTTCCCCAGGGATTAGTCCTCTATTTAGTTACGCAATACAAAATCATCAGTCTTGAAATTATATATACACAAACAACAAAAGCAGACTCAGCAGGTTGTAGTATATATTTATGCATCTGTCTTTATATGTCTTTATATATTTGTACTAATTCAATCTTAACTCTGTGGCAATGTATGCATTGTCTCTTTAAAACATGTTAAAATTTAATGTCATCATATATGCTTTCATTGTGTAAAATATGTAATTTTAAGTTAACAATTTAAAACAAAAATTGCTTGTAAGAGTCACTTCTAAATTCAGATTGCTTCTAAAACTACTTAGCATTGTACTAATTATTATCAGTGCCTGAATTTTTATATTTTTGGTTGTGAGCCTAGCTTTTAATGACTGAGCTATCTCTCCAGCTTTAATGCTTAGATTTTTATAATTATATTTTAAAATTGCAATCTAAGGTTTTGTTTCATGGTAGAGCATCTACAAGTTCCTGGGTTTGATGCCTAGCAATGTAAATAATTAAATATAAATAAATAAAATTCCAAAGGCTAGATATGCTTTTAATAGTTTAGATAGTTATCAAATAACTTTTAAGGGGAAGATATTGTCTTAAGTATTTGGGGTATATAAAAGAGCAAAGCAAATCTTTCATCCCTTATGAAATTTGCCTCTTATTGCAATAGAGTTAATGAATGGGCAAAAATTTATAATGTATTCAAGGACAATCACATACATGGGGAAAAGAAAGGAATATAAAAGTTGTCTATGATTACAATGGGGTAGCTTAACAACTTTAATTAGAGAATGAAGAAAAGAGTCAGTGGAATGACTCTATTTGAGAAAGAAAAAAGTTTGCTCACTGTCAGGAGAATATGGTATATATGAACACTTTAAATAGAAGAGAAGGAAGCATAAAATTCTGGGAAAGATGACTCTCTGTTAGATTAGGTGAACATCAAGCAGACCAGTGAGACTACTGTGGCGTGAGAAGAAGAGTAGAGACTGGTTAGGAGAGAGAGGCCTACCTGGGCCTGCTCTTGTATGTTCTTGTCAAGATTCTAGCATCTAATATAAAATGAGGAGTTTTGTATCAAATGAATTTTGAGAAGTGCTGCATAGCCAAGTGATAATAACTAGGGAAGTGAGAAATGATAAGATAGTAAATAATTTTTAGGTCAGATACCTAATAATTTCCTGATGGATTTCATGTGAAGATTGAGTGAAAAAGAAGGCAATGGTGAATCCTACATTTTGGCCCTGAGCAATTGAGTCCTGGAGTGACAGTCCTTGAGATAGTTGTGGGTTGGGAAAATATGCAAAAAAAATAAAATGGATCAGGCACTCAGTTTTAAATGTGGGATTTGGAGTGTCTGTACTCATGTAAGTGAATAAACAGATAATCATGGACAGAGAATCTAATCTTATTAGAGCTGCATAAGCACACTGAATGAGGATTTACTAATTTATAAACAACATGAGGTCATTAATGGCATCAGAGCAGAGAGATTAGAGAGGACTGTGGGGCCCAGTGCAGTTTGGCAGACAAACAGCAGGTGTCCAGTGAGCTGAAGACATCATCCAGGGAGAAACCAGCACCTAAGGTGAAATACCTGACATTCCAAACATTCCCTTCTTGAAAAGGGACTTTTACAAAAGAACAGATCTTCTCCAGATGCAGGTAAACCTTAATGACCACTGCTAAATGTTGAAACATCCCTAGAATTCAAAGCAGCCAATGAATTCATAACAGGGTACCCCTGAGTTTGGACCAATCCCAGGATTGTAACTCCACAGCTCTGGAGACTCTAGAGCACACTCCTCCCACAATAAAACTACTTGCCTTTTGCTTCTCAGGATCACTCCTACCCACAGTAAGATAAACAGAGGGACCCAAGGTAGCTTGCCAATAAAAAGACTCTTTATTGTTGCGTTGGACTGGTCTCTTGAAAGTCTTTTTCAGAGGTCTTGACTCTAGGCACAATAGGCCCCAAAACTAATCGCTGGTACATTATGTATTTAATGTATAAAATTACCTGAAAAGGAATATGAATAGAATTTATCCCTAATTAATGCAGTCAACATAAGTTAAGCATTAAATAAGGAAAATATTATTCCTTTTGTTAATTTAGTTTTTTGACATGACTCTGTAGCCCACGTTGGCCTCAAGCTTGCAAATGTGTACCTGGCTACCTTGAGTATTTTTGAAAAATACATTTCTACCAAATTCTCGTAATTATGTGAGTAGCTAAAAATGGTTCTGAAGGACAAAGTTAACAACTGAGAAAGCAAAGATATGGTTATTGCTCAAGCTCTCAACACTGCAAACCATCTTGTTTATTTAAAGACACAGCAATCTCATCAAAGCATAGTACAATGTGATTGAGTTCAGCATGCTGTATTTAATTAGAAAATGTTAATTAAGCTTCCTTAATTCAACCTCACATCAAAGAAATGTCTTTACATTCACAAGCCAGTTCTTTAATGCTCAGTCATAAAACATAAAGCCCAATGCAGGTCATACCCTGTGTTGCTACATTATGGCAAAAGAATGATTCCAATTTTGAAGGCATAGAATGCATAAATGGCTGACATTTCCTTTCCCCATTAACAAATGGAGATTCAAAAAAGCTGCTTTGGCTCAATTTAAAACAGAAAGTAGCCTTGAGGCAATGTGTTATAAAGTCATCTAACACTTGGAAATCTGTAGGATTCCCCTGTGTGTACATGGAAACAGAGGAGACAGAGTAGGAATGAAATCCTAAATTTCAATACAACAGAAAAGGTTCCACAGCAGGTCCTCTACAATGATTTTTGGATTTGTGTTTTGGGATTTTTTTTTTTTTTTTGCTTGTAATGGTCACATGTACTTTTCTATCCCTGTTAGAAATGTAATGCATTTTTCCTATTTGGTCTGGACTTTGTATGTCAGGTTTCTTCTGCCTGAAGCTAATTTTTATTATTGTATTGCAAACTCCTGAAATCACCATTTAGACAGAAAATGCTGACAGCTCCATAGCTAGAGTGGTGCTAAAGATTAGAATATAAATATACAGCTGTTTTTCATAGTCAGTGGATTTCCCTATCAGAACAGAACGAACCTTAAGAAACAAGGAATATAATCAGATTGATTATGTTAGGAATACACAGGGTTCTTCTGCATAGCCCTGGTTGTCCTGGAACTCACGCCGTAGACATGGCTGGCCCCAAGTGGCCCCAAGTGTTGGAGCTAAAGGCATGTGCCACCACACTTGGCTTGTAAGGAACAGGAATTTACTAAGCTGAGCACATTATGTTCACTAATGTCTAAGAGGGGAATAGTATTCATGTTTGATAAAAGACCATGTGGCCTCTCTTCACTGAAAAGTTCATATAACTTGTATTTGTTTATTTTTCCTAGCAACACCCATTAATGTTGATTTGAAAGCATTGAAACAACTTTACTGATTACTACCCACACTTTTTTACTAGACTTCAAAGGACTGTAAAATTCTTCACAAAAATTAATCTTCAAATCATGGTAGTATCAGCATCTAGTAACTAGTTTCTTAAGTAATGTAGTATAGTTCCATATGACTATTAGCTAGTCTTCAGTACCAATACTACATAAATTTAAATGGATGTCACAGAGTTCATAAAATTTAATCTCTACTGATTAATCTATGCTAAGCATTAATGTAAGCCAGTGGTTAGCAAATTATGGTCAGTGAGTTAAATCAGTCTTGCTGCTGTTTCTTTTTAAAAATAAAGCATTTTTTTAAACATAGTCATATACATTCATTTATTCTTTAGGAAAGTTTTTATACTATAGACATATTTGAGAATCTGAAAAAAAAGATCCTGCATATAATTTCTGAAGCCTAAAACAGTGATTGTCTGATTTACTACAGAAAAAAAATATTCGTTGAATCTTGTTGTACCTTATTCCTATTTATGTTATTATTATTATCTCACTTTATGGTAGTTGAGGAACTGAGGTTTAGGAGGATTAAATAATTTGTCTGAGATTAAAATGAGAACAAAGCAGAAGGCAAATTTGAATCAAAGGTCATTTCAATTTTCACTCTCTTAATCATCAAGCACACTGCCTCCCAATAATCTTTGAGTTTACCCTGTTCATTGAAGCAATGTAAAAGACTGTAGCATGGGGCCGGAGAGGTGGCTTGGTGGTTAAGAACATTTGAACTTCTTTTAGTGAAATGAAATTCAGTTCCTGGCACTAACATTGGCTGGATCACAACCTCTCTGACTCTAAGAAATCTAATGCCCTCTTCTGGCTTCAGAGGGCACTTTTATGCATGAGCATATACTACCTATCTACTATTTACAATTTACACAAGTAAATAATAAATCTTTAAAAAGTGATTGTAACAAAAACCACACTATTGTTCAGAAAACCAGAGTGGCCTTAGACATTTAATTCTTCAATTTATGTATAAAAAATGATAGGCATAAACAAATAAATTCTTGGTAAAAAAAAATCACATATTTTGAGGACAGGTACAATAATCTATCACCAGGTCCAACACAAAGACAAAAAAAACATGCATTGTGTATATTTGCAAAAAATATCTGTATCTTTTTTCTTATTGTTCTTTTGAGGCAGGGTTTCTTTGTACAACAGCCCTGACTGTCCTAGAACTTACTTTGTACCCCAGGCTGGCCTCAGACTGCCTGTTTCTGCCTCCCAAGTTCTGAGATTCAAGGTGTGTGCCACTACTATCTGGCTACATGTACAACTTTTATTTGAGTATTTTCATGTATTACTCAATACAGAATGTGGCCAGTTCAGAGACGGGATCTTTAGATTCTGATTATCTGAGTCACCAAGTGGAAAAGTTAAATTTTGAACCCAGTTCTCTGTGAGTAACTATTGTACATTTTTTAAAAATGAGGCTGGGGAAATGGTTCCACAGGTAAATGTATTTGCTGCCAAGCTTGATAACCTAAATTCATATCTTATAAACCAAATGGTAAGAGAAAAGAATCAACCCCCAGTAATTATTCTTTTCTCTCTTAGATGTGCTATGAATCTTGTGCATCCTCTCACTCCTACACAAATTAAATAAATATGTGAAAAATAGATGACCAAACATTAAATTCTAATCAGTGAATATTATTATTATGTCTGTACAAACATGTGCTGGATTTTGGAAGCTAAAGATTGAGAATTGAACAGAATGGAAAAAAGATGGTAGACAACAATCTTAGAGAAAAGTAGTAATTGTGAACTGTAAACATGTGTCATTATTTTCTTCTAAAAGCTTATAATTTACCCACACAGAGTAGAATTCTCCAATTTCCCTTTATCTCTCAACTGATATTCAAGATGAGGTAGCCTCCTTTTGCCCTGTCTCATCCTCTATAGCCTGATGACATCAGTGTCCTATTCCTGACAGTCTTAAGTTTAGTCAGTTGTAAATGCCGTAAACTTGCCCTAACTTTCATTTGTCTTAAATTTTGAGATGTCATAAACATTCAGTAACTGTAATTCAGTTTTGGAAATGTCCTAAGAAGCTCATCAGCTTCACAGGTCTCCCCCTAATAATAACCATCTGTGAGCTGAGATGTGAGGAAGATTATATGACAAGGTGTATGAAATAAACTTTGCTAGAATAAAAGTAAGACATTTCTAATGAGAGCAGGTGAAACCAAATTTTTGAATAGTAGTTCTCAATCAACTCTCTGCCATATACAGTGATCCTCCTTATGACTGTTATTCACGTGAACTGTTAGTCATAGAGTTAAACAGTATACTCCAGTATGAAACCACCTCTTATATTAAAAGAAGGCCCCCAAATGAAAATAAAAAGTTATTGTGCTGTGTCTGTAAAAATCACTTTAAGAAACAGGTGACTCATGCCTTTAATACCAGCATGCAGGAGGCGGAGGCAGAGTTCGAGGCCAGTCTGGTCTACAGAGTGAGTTCAGAACGGACAGGACTGTTACACAGTGAAACCTTGTCTCCAAAGAAACAAGAACAAAACATTTCCTTTTATTTTGTTTTTTAAGTAATGTTTAACAAAAATTAAACAAGAATAGAATTTTCCATTTAAAAACAACTTTGAAAAAGCAATATTGATAGAAAGCTTTAATTTCTTGTACAAAACCAACAAGTTGATTAATTTTAGTATGAAAGGAAAATGATTTTATTTTAAATAGTTGCTTACTCTTTTAACTAAAATGGAAACATGAAATATATAGATATTGTCTTTAAAGAAACATAGTTTATTCTCCTCTCAGTATCCACTTCTATGATTTTTTTCTTGTTTGAAAAAGATTTTATTACTATTTTTAATATGCTATGTGTATATGTGTGTGGGTACTTGTCTGTATGTGCATGACATGAGTGCAGGTTCTTGCAGAGGCAAAAAGAAGACTTGGTTTCCCCTGGAGTTAGAATTATAGATTGTTGTGAGACACCTAGCCTGGGCACTGGGAATTGAACTAGTCTTTTCTATAAGAGCTGAATGGACATATAACCACTGAGCAGTCTCTTCTGCTCCTTGAATAATTTTATGGATCTGGTTTACTATGACTTGCCTATTATGCATAACTATTCTAAAGTCCCTGATTCCTGGTCATTTATAATTACATTTTAATGAAAAATGCATTTTAGAAGGTTCCTCAATGCAACAAAAATGTAAAAAAAGTTACATTATTGTACAGTATACAAAGTTCAGGAGGACATCAAAATTGAAATAAAAGGTAAACATTAAGTATATTGACTAATTTTCTGTTGTTGAAATTATAGCATAAGGAAAAGTACCATTCTGAAAATGAAATGGAGAGCATAAAGATAGGGCTACAATGCTGTGCAATTGTTCTGTTGCTGTTACATTAACATATATGTTCATTTATGGTATGGTGTACTTTAACTTTTAAAGCATAAGAAAATAAATTGAGACAAAGGAGAGAAATATTGATGATATCCGTCTTTTCATTCCCTCTATTATGAATACTATGACTAAAGTACTTGTGAGTGAATGAAATTTTGAAAACTTCATTGGAGTAAGAACTTAATTTTCTAAATTTATTATAGGCATATCAACCATCCCAGCTTTGCAATTGAATGGAATAAAGTGAGCTTTCTGAAGAGGCAAATTATACTACAAAATGAAAATGAGAATGGTGCACTAATCTCATGTGCAAAGAGGCTCTTAGGCATGAAACTATTAATTTTATATATTTTTAACACTTAGGAAATTGTCATCTCAGCTTCCCAGCTTGGCAGAAGTAATATAACATTCACCATAAGCAAATGGAGTTAATGTTGCCAGAAAAATACTGTATAAAAATAACCACTAATAACTTGGATCCTTGTATTAACCGAAAGCTATAAGAAAATGAGTTTAAAACAAGACTCACTTTTACCAATTCAAAATTAAAATAAAGTTTGTAATATTTTTATAATAGGAAATGGCATATTTTAATGCTGTAGAATAACCTTCTTGTATACTCTAAAGATTTCTCACCCAAATTTGTTTAATAAAATATGAATTCAGCAGTATCTAGGCAGGAGTATAGGCAGGACAGCCAAACTGGCAATACTGGGAAGGAGAAGGGAAGAATCAGGAGTCATTAGCCAGCCATGGAGGCTGCAAAAGAAGAATGTGCCATGATAATAAAGGTACAGCCATGTGGCAGAGTGTAAATAACTTAAAATGTAAAAGCTAGGTAGTAATAAGCCTGAGCTATTGATCAAGCATTTTTAAGTAATATTAAGCCTTTGAGTCAATTATTTGGGAAGTGGCTGCCATGTATTTGAGTATAGGCAGGCAGGAGAGAAGTGTCTGATTACATTTTTAAAATAGCAAATGAAGTATATAGTCTTATTCTGAAATCCTATATAGACCATAAAATTTTAGTTAACACACATCCAGGTATCTTTCTATGTTGCAAATTTATAGTTAAAAAATAAAATAAAAGTAATGTAGCCATTTTAACAGTTTAAATGTCTTTAATTTTTAAAATTCCATGCAAAAGATCAATATTTTATTTATAATTATTTTTCTGATACCTCTTTTATAAATGCAGGTAAAGCTACCATTTCCATGTAGGACGGTTACATTACATCAAAAATCTTGTTTTTTTAATGCATCATTTTGACTCTACTTCTAGTTATGGAAAAGCTTGCATATGTGTATAGGAACCACATGCACAGCTATGTCTGGGGAGATTTGAGGAGAGCATAGGATACTCTGGAACTGGCACTATGGATAACTGTGAGCTACAGAGTGGGTGCTTTGAACTGAACCCAGGTTTCCTCCAGTAACAGTATGTACTCTTAGCTGGAGTCATCTCTCTCCAACCTCAGTATTTACTACTAGTTTTGCCTTTTTAGGAATGTATCATAAGTGGAATTTCAGAATATGTTGTCATTTTTGAGATTAAACATTTTATTCAACATATTGCCTTTGGACCTGACCACACTATTTTATATCTAAATAGATTATTCTTTAATTTTTTTCATATTATATTGCTTCAACAAAGATCATTTCTTTATTCATACAACAAAGGTTTTTATATGCATATTTTACTATTTTGTATTGACTAGTTATATTACTAGAAACATAAATGTGAGCATTCTTGTGTGAATATAAATGTTCATTCACTTCCACTAAACAGCCAGAACTGGGGTTGTTGTAGTCCATGCTAAGTATATGTTTAGCTGTACAAAAAAATAAAAGGTGCTATTTTGAACATTAAACTATACACTGATCAAATATTAAAGTAATAAACAAAAATCTTCTTTTATAATTGATTCACCTTAATTCCATTTCTTAGATGTGGCTTTACAGAAGCTTCTAAAGCATCAAAGTTGCTTTTCATCCAAAGAATGTAGAAGAATTTCTCATATTATCTAGCTAGTGAATAGGAAGAGTTATAGTTTTAGACAATACAAAAGTATGAATCATTATTCTAGGGGTTTTCTCATGGCCATGTCTAGAATGTATATCCTTACTAGAAATCTAGAGAGCTAATCTGAAATCCTAGAGGAAAACATGCCAAATCTAAGGAGAAAGATTTCCATTAAGGAGCAAGAAATACACTAAGTAGCAAATATTACCAAAAAGGAAACTCTCTGTGTCACACAGTAGCCAAAATACTAATATGCAGAACAAAGAAAATATATTGAAAACTTCAAGAGAGAAAGATTAAGATGCATATGAAAGAAAATCCAGCCAGAGTAACATCTGATTTTTTGCTTGGTTTGGTTTAGTTTTGGAGACAGATTCTCACTATGTCACTTTGACTGGCCTCAGACTCCCTATGTAGACCAAGATGATTTTGAGCTCACAGAGTTCTGCCTTACTATGCCTCCCCATGTTTCCATCCATGAATTCAAAGTTGGGCGGGTATGGAGGTAATGATGAAGAGGCTGGATCTTGGAGGAGTTTAAAGGGAGTGAATATGATCAAAATAGAATGTATGCAATTCTCAAAAAATTAATATAAATATTATTTTAAAAGGACTCATGGAAGGCTGGGAAGATCTCTCAGTGGTTCAGGACACTCGCTTTTCTTCCAGAGATCCTGTGTTCAATTTCTAGCATTCAAGGGGCAACTCACAACCATTTGTAATTCCAATTGATGGAATACATCTTTCTCTTTTGGCCTGCATGGGCACTAGGAAGAAACTTTGGAAGCAGTTGTACATGCAGTCACCAAACCCATACACCTAAAAGTACTTAGTATTTGTATTTTTGCTGTGAGGGGTATGGTCTGAACCTAAACCAACACTATAAATTATAGAAAGATACTTAGGATTTCTATCTAAATAAATTGAAAATTAGAGCTAACAAGTTCACATTAGACATTTATCACTGTAAGAACTTGCCAGTTAGCTTATCATTTCCTCATTTTATGAGTTAATGAATCAGATCCCTAAGATAAAAAAGATGTGTTAACATGCAAATGCTATTTATCTGCACATAATATCTTCTTAGTGATTATATCCTTTTTAACTTAACATGATAAGTTGTTAATTACTTTTTCCAGTAGAATGTTTTGGAAAATGTAGTGATTAAGAAGACTCATTGCAGTGGTATTTATAGATTGTGTTTATGGTTTGGCCCCTTTATAAGGAGTTCATATTGATGCTAATTTGTTTATAATCTGTCATTTTTCCTGGGTAAAAGCATGATGAGATTCCTTTGTCTCAGTGATGTTACTTACCAAATGGTTTCATGATGTTATTGGCATAGCAAGGGCCTTTAAGTAAGATACTAAAGAAGTAAGTACAGAAGACAACTCCCATTCATTTTAGGGAAATTAAAAATGAAAGGTAGATGTAAACAAAACCTCCAACTAACATAGAATCCCAGTTAAGCTGATGGATTTGAAGAGTAGTATAATTTTACTTATGATAGAGCTCTTTTCTTTCTGGGCTGTGATAACACCACCTAACAAGCAAATCAAAACCTCTGCCAACAAAAAGTTAAAAAAAAAAATAGACTAGGGTGAGTACAGGAGTTAGAAACCTCCCAGCATTGTTTGAGAATAGTACTAGTGCCCTGGTTGTTGCAATGATTAAAAGTCTCCCTCTGTGTTGATTTGGAAAGGCATCTGAGATGTGCAGAGAACTTTGTGTTGTGCTTTGCAAAAGAGCTGCTTGTGCAATGTTTTACAGTGGTAATCTGTGGACTAGAATTTCTATGAACAATTAAACCCTCTTTATTATTTTTACAGGAAGTTTAGGTGTTTCATTCACAGCTTTTCTATACTGATATATATGCTTTTTCCCATTTTTTTTTCTGATTATCTATCTATTTCTTGTGCCAAACTTGTGGCTTCCTGTTATTCTCAAAATGCTGGAAAACAGAGCTCAGGCCTCGTTTCTTATAACTGGGTCACTCTCTCTAGCATCTTGAACAAGGGGTGCTATCAAATATTTGGCTTGATCTACTTAATAGTTTGTTATTGATAGATTCTAACTCAGAAACTGGGAGTCAAAACACAAATAACAGTTCTCATGAACTGCCAGACAACTTAGCTTTTCTGTGCTCTATTTATTTTATTAGTCTCTTTTTATCCCATCTGCACTCATTTCATGCCATTTTCGACAACACTTAATTCTTCTCTCTCCTACTATTTTCTCATTCCTGAAAATAAAAATAAAGATTATGGGAGACAGTAGTCCATTGTTCTTCCTTAGAGGTTTCTTATTTCTTAAGTGCTGTTTGTCATTTATATGACTTGACTTGTGGAAACATTTAACAGGAACTTCACCCTTAGATAGACAAGTAGTAGACTATTACTGGTGTTTAAAAAACATAATGAGTATCAATCTGTACAGAAAAGAACACTTTTACAGAAATGAATTGTGTCTGTATATGACATGGAGACATGGCCCAATGACATTTAAATTTCTGTCAACAGATCTCCCTTAAAATTTGACTTTCTTTTTGGTATTAGTGACCAAAAAAAACCCCAGCAAAGGTAAACTAATATATATGAACCTATTATTTATCTATCTTTTTGTGGATACATTATATTGGCCATTGACTCTTTATAGCAACTCTATTCTATGACATATACATATACATATCCATATATATATTAATTAACATTTTGATCATTAAAATCATATGAGATGCCCATTTAGTATAGCCACAAAGCCAGAGAGAATAGGGACAGGTATCACCTGGGTCTAGTTAGTATATTCTCTCTCTCTCTCTCTCTCTCTCTCACACACACACACACAGACACATACACACACACACACACACACACACACACACACACTTTTTTTGGCCATGGGACTCAAGGCTTCGTGCATCTTAGACAAATGTTTTAGTGAACAATATCCCTTTTGTTGACCATTGGGTCTTCCTGATATCTAAATATCACATCATACTCTAGTGGCCATGAGGGACAATGGTTCTCTAATTTTAGTGAGCACGAAAATACACAGATTCTGTTTCCTGGTGTTACTCTTAGAATCTTTGGTTTGTTGAATCTGTAGGAAGGTATGGAATGTATTTTGATAAGAAACACCCAGTGGTGCTGACAGGATAACCTCAGATAACCTGGTGATAAGGACTGGCTAGTACAGGACACCATGGACAAATAAGGCAATATTGTCCATCCTTACTCTATGAAAACTTGTAATGTCTACAGAAATAAACCTCATACAGTTTTTATAAAACAATCTGACTATGTTTCTGAGACCACTGATTTTTTTTTATTATTATAGGAAAGCTAGTAAAGACAGAAAAAACCAACAGGCAATACCAGTAGTGTAAGTTGCATGATTTTAATTGCTGTGAAATTTTACTTTAACTTTTTAAAAATGGAGCTTATATTTATTTATGCTACATTTGTTTGATTATGTAAAGATGTGTTATTGCTGCTACTTGCCTGCCTAAGGCACCTGGTTGGTCTAATAAAATTCTCAACAGTCAATAGCTAAGCAGTAGAGGGTTAGATCAGGTGGGTAGAGAAAATAAATTGGAGGAGGAATCTAGGTTCAAGAGGAGAGAAGGGAAAAGAGAGCAAGATAGAAAGAAAGGAAGATGCCAGTGCAGCCATCAGCCAGCCAGCCATGGAATAGGACATACAGAATGAAAGAAAGGTAAAAAAAAAAATTTAAAAAAAGCCGAAGGCAAAAAGTAGATAAAGAGAAAAAAAGTTAAAGTTATATTTTAAGAACTAGTAGGACAAGCATAAGGTAAGGCTGAGCATTCATAATTAATAATAAGTCTCGATGTTATGATTTGGAAGCTGATTGGTGACCCAAAAGCCTGCTACATTTAATGGTCAAAATGTGTGTGTGTGTGTGTACATATGTATGTTTGTGTGTATGCATGTGAACACGTGTATATGTGTGTATGAGCGTGTGAGCTAATTTTTTGTGAACTTTACACAAACTAGAATCACTGGCGAAAAGGGATTTCCTCAATTTTTCAAATGAGAAAGTGCCTCCATAAGATAAGTTCATAGGTAAGGCAGTGGTTCTCAACCTTTGAGTCACAACACCTTTGGTAAACCTGTGCCTCCAAAAACATATTTTCACACACTAACAGTAGCAAAATTATGGTTATGAAACAGCAAAAAAGATAATTTTATGGTTGAGGTCACAACAACATGAAGAACTTTATTAAAGGATTGCAGCATCATCAAGGTTGAGAACCACTTATGTAGGTCATTTTCCTAATTATTGATTGATATTGAAGGACACATCCCATTGTGGGTAGGGGCACCCTGGATGGGTGATCTTGGGTGCTATAATAAAGTAGGTTGAGCAAATAATGGACAGAAGACAGCACGTAGTTACCCTCCATACCCTCTGCTTCAGCTCCTATCTCCAGATTTCTGCACTGTTCGATTTCCTGTCCTGGTTTCCTTCAAAGACGAACTACAGAGATTTGGAAGTGTAACCCAAATAAACCTTTCTCAATTTGCTTTGCTCATAGTGTTTCATCACCACAATAGTAACTCTGACTAGGACAGTGTGTGTGAGAATGTGTGTGTATATGGTTGATGTGGGAATGTCTTTCTCTATGCTGTGAAATAAAGGAACTGTTTTGGCCTATATCAGGTATCTTAGCAGTAGGTGGGAAATCAGAGCATAGGTAGGAGAAGGAGGGTAGAGTCAAAGGAGAAAATCAGTCCAAAACATAAGATGTAACAAAATAGGTAAGCCATGGGTCATGTGGCAAGACAGAATAATGGAAATGGATTGAATTAAGATGAAAGAGATAGCTAGCAATATGCCTATGGATTGAATTAAGATGAAAGAGATAGCTAGCAATATGCCTAAGCCTTAGGCCAAGCAGCAGGAAATTAATATAACCATCTGTGTGTTTCATTGGGACTTTGGGATTGCTGATCCAAATAAGTGGCGGTGACAAGGTCCAAACTGTGGGACTAGGGGACCAAAAACCCATTTCTACATATGGGTGTGTATGTGAGTATGTGTGTATATGTATGTATGTATATATGTATGTATGTATGTATGTATCTATCTATGTATGTATGTATTGTGCATGTATACATGTGCTTGCATGAACAAATAAATTAGTTGATTGATGATAAGTGTTCACTGACATAAAGAAACCAAAAGGTAAATATAATGGCAGAAATCTAAGTCATGGAGGTATTAGCCAATTTAATCAATTGCAAGCAAATTAGTAAGAATCCAGGAAATAGTGATTTAGAGAAATTGTCTTGAAGCTAGAATGTGTTTCTTGTTTTATAAACATTTTAGGTCAGGTTATGTAGGAAGATTGTCATAAAGTGCCAAGTGGTCTGTCATTCATAAATGATAGCTCAATATTTACCATACTTATGCATATTGACTTGTGAAATGTGGACATATCATAGGAGATCAATGAACAGATACATTCCTAGAAGTCCTATGCCGACTAATGTTACATTGACTAGAAAGCAACACTGATCTTAGAAACATTATCACCTGCTTTGGTCTATTTGTGATGTTAAGGAAATAGTATAAACCAGGTAACTATAAACAAATGAATTTTATTGCTTTTAATTCTAAAAGCTGAGATCAAAGCACAGGAAGTTTAAGTACTGAAAGAAACTTTTGAATAAAGGACTCTGTTGTTATCTCAATCTGTTTCGTAAATAGTGAGAGAAGAAGAAAATTTCCCTTGGAATTCTTTAATAGGGCATTGTTCCCATTTCTTATATTCTCATTTTATGATTTGATCACATCCAATAAACCTCCCACTTAATATTACAATAGAAATTAGATTTGGACATATTTGTTGGGGTGAGACATAAACATTCAGAGCATAGTACCTGGAGCCCACAATGGTAAATTATAATGTATAGCATTGGTCTATCTAGTTGTACTACAACAATGAGAAACTCACAAATGCTGAGATGCAATCACCTGGTACTATAGTTTGAATAATTGGCTCCAATGGTTTATATTTTACTGGTTAGGTTATCAAAATGTCAGTTTTGAGAGATGATGGTACCATTAGGGAATGAATTCACAGGAGTGCTTTAAGTCATAGAGAATGTACTTGAAAAGAACTGTGGGACTGACTCTTGATGCTTCCCTTTCCTCTTTGGCTCCTTGTTCCTGAAAGCAGTCATTTGTTTTGCTGTGTTATGCTAATCATTGCTATTTGGATCTAAGAAAACTTTTTTATAAGTTAATTATCTAAAGCATTTTATTATAATGAGAGGTAGTTGTATAACACAGCTGTCTACATACTACATGAAAAAGAGAAAGCTTTTCTTAAGAGTTTCTTGAATGAGTTAATTATGTCAGTTAAAGCATGGAATAGGAGAGCTGCTATGGTTTATTCAAATGGATTATACTTCTTTGACTTTCTTGATCCCACAATTTGCTATTGCTTACATCTATTTTAGTCCTATTACATCATAAATAAAAGCTTTTGAGATAATGAAGCTTTCAAGTAAATGTCTCTATTGTCTGTTTTGATCAGTGTTGGGGAGAAGCAAGGCAGCAGAATTAATCAGAGGCTTTTCATATTTCATATTTTTATTTTTCTATTTTTTTATTTTATCTTTTATTTTAAATTAGAAATAGTGTGATGTCAGTCAATATGAGGTAAACATAGAATTCTAATTTTGATACTAATGGCCAGCCAAAGTTAATGTTTGTGATGATGTGCTGTGGGATTATGTTCTTGTATGTTGTATTTGTTTGTCCTACTGGTTTAATAAGATGTTGATTGGAAAGATGGCAGTCAGGAAGTATGAGTGGGGCTATCAGACAAAGAAAAGTCTCAGAATAGGAGAAAGGGAGAGAAGGGAGAGAAAGGAGAGAGAGAGAGAGAGAGAGAGAGAGAGAGAGAGAGAGAGAGAGAGAGAGAGAGAGAGAGATGCCAGGAAGATGCAGAGGAATGAAGATGAAAATGCTCTGAGAAAAGGTACTAAGTCCTTTTGCTAATCATGGGTTAATTTAATAAGAGTCAGAGTTAGCAAGTAATGTGACTGAGCCATAGGTCAAACAGCATATAATTAATATAAGACTTTGTATGATTATTTGGGACTGCTTTTCTGGATCTTCAGGCTAGGCCGGCCAGAAACTTTCACTACAATTACATCTTTGAATCTACTATGACCTACTTTGAACTTCAAAAATAAGATGTGGTATCTTATGTAGGCACATGGGAGTCAACTTTGAGAAAGAAACTTTATTGAGACAAATGCAGAGACTGCTAGTTTAATATAAGATTTATCTAGGAAAGAAAAAGATAATTTACAGAAAAGACACACTAGGCACTGACAACAGCCTAGAACTTGCCATAATGGCTTCATTATTTAAATTAGGTTATTTATAAGCCTTATACTTAAAAGCTATCTGACATGACATTCTTCAAAAGGAATGTTCTGCTCTGGTGACATTGAGAAAATCCTAACATGAATTCATTGCTGCTGAAATGAGTAACCCATTATTTTGTCAAGTTGCTAAAAACACCACTGGCACTCATTTTGGATTGACCCCATTAAGAGAATAGTTGTTACATTGTACATGTCCTTCTTATAGCTAGTAGTTCCCATGGCAGTATGAATGAAAATGGCACCCATAGGCTCAAGGGGAGAAGCACTTTTGGGAAGTGTTATATAACAATCTTGTATACTGTGAAGATGTGCTGATCTCATTGGTTTAATAAAGAACTAAATGGTCAAGAGCTAGGCAGGAAGTGGTTAGGTAGGACTTGTGGACAGGGAGAGAGCTGTCTGAGATAAAGAAAGGCAGGTTAAACAGCTAGATGCAGATGAAGCAGAATGTGTGCAAGATAAGGTAGTAATCCATCAGCCACATGGCAGCAAGTCAATTAATAGAAATTGTTTAATTTATGTTATAAGAGCTAGTTAGAAACAAACATAAGCTATTGGCTGCACATTTTTAATTAATAGTTTCTGTGTAGTTATCTGGGAGCTAGCTGGTGGGACAGAAAATTATACTATGGGGAGATGTGGCCTTGTTGAAGTAGATATAGTCTTGTTGGAGAAAGTGTGTCTGGAGGTCAGCTTTGAGGTTTCAAATGCTCAATCCAGGCCTTAAATCACTCTATTTTCCTGTTGTCTGCTAATCTGAATATAGAACTTTCAGCTACAACTCTAGAAGCATGTCTGCCTATGTGCTACGATGATTTCTGCCATAATGGACTAAACCTCTGAACCTGTAAACAATCACCAGTTAAATTAATTTCTTCATAAGAGTTGTCATGGTCAGGGTGTCTCTTCATAGAAGTAGAAACCTACCTAAGACAGATATTGGTACCAGGACTGTGGTATTGCTATGATAGGACTGACAATGTTGTTTGTAGAAATATAAAATGCTTTGGGACTTTAGACTAGAAAAGTGATTGGACAAATTATGCAAAGCTAAATGATCCATCCTAGTAGGAACATGAAAGACAGTGGTGCTAAGGGTGATTTGAACTGTGAGCACAATAGGTTTTAGAGGAGAAAAATAATAGTATGTTTCCTAGAGGTCATTCTTGTTAGATTTTGGTGAAGAATGAGGTTGTTTTTTTTCCCTTGTCTGAAAAGTCTGCCTGATGCTAAATTGAATAATTTTCGATTAATTACATTTGGTATGAGATTTCAAAACAGCCCAGTGTTGGCAGTACTGTGTGGTTATCAGTGGTCAGTCTTTTGCACATCTATAATGAAAAGGAGCAAAGTGAGCAACAAAAGTATAAAATGTACAGTTTGAGGAGAAAATGGGCCCCAGGAAGTATAAACAGATTAAAGAAAAATGTGTTGCTAAGTGCAATAAAGAGAATGTTGACCTCAGGGCAAGACTCTCACTTAACTAAACTTTCAACTTGTGAAAAGAAATTAAAGAAAAGCCAAAAGGAAATAAAAATGCTGAAGGCCACCATAGTTGTGCACACCTATAATCACAGCACTCAGGAGGCATACACTGGCAATTTTTGAGTTCAAGGACAGCCTGGTCTACAGAGACCAGTAGAAATAACAGAAGTCCTTTTTTCATTAAATTAAAACATTTACAGCTATTCTATGATCCACAGACTCAGAGAGACAAGCTGACAAGAAAAGTTCATAGGGGAAAACCCAGATCTCCTTGGTAAGGGAAAATAGAAGAGATTTCATGAGTGTACTGAGGTAGGTAGGGACTAGGGACATGAACAATCAGGTTAGCAGGAAGGAACTGGAGAGTGTTGAAGAGGATTGCTAGGGGCTGCATTTCAGGGTCCAGTTGGAGCCTGGTGCAGGGGAATCTCCCAGGAGTCCATGGGGAGAACATCAGCTTAGACTCCTATCAGTAGAGAATATGTAGCCTGAACTAGCTCTCTCTTGTGACCAGATTGGTGCCTGGCCCAATTATCTTCAGAGAGGTGTCATCAAGCAACTGATGGAGGCAGATGCAGAGACCCACAGCCAAACAATAGGCAGAGTTCAGGAATCTTGTAGAGGAGGAGGAG
>PVIH01009147.1:0-84842 GCA_004025045.1 Sigmodon hispidus | reverse complement strand
TTATTCTAAAATTTTCATCCATTTTTTAAAATTTTTCATCCAATTTCCTAAAATTTTCAGCAATATGAGCTCTAAATTCCTCTGTGATCAAAGTAGACCTCTCTTCTATGGAAACAATGAGTTTCTGGAGTGTCTTAATACGTTCATCCATGCCAGACATCTTAGCCTCATACTCTCTATGTTGAGATGCCTTAAAATAGCTAAGTATGAAGTATATTATCACACAAAAAAGCAAAAGACTCCTGGGTGGAGATAACCTCCAAATGCATAATCCTGGAAATAATCCTCTATCACCATTGTGACAAAGTGAGAAAAATTCTGAACATTTATCTGGTAAGACATTGTAGAAAGGAAAAAAAAATATGTAGAAAAGAAAAGGAAGAAAAAAATATACTCAGATGTAATAAGAACTTACGGCCAGCAGATGTCGCTGTCGTGATCAGCAGCGGCAGCAATGGTGCGGGAAACGAGGTGGCGATTTGGCTGGGAGGGTCTTTCTCAGATCTTTCAACAAATCCTACCAGGCGTGCTCCACTAGAATGGGTCAATCTGTCTCTCAGGAGGTCTGCCACGGGTAGATTCATTCCTGGTTGCATACAGGAGGCTTGTGTGCAGTTGTTAACCAAGTTCAGACTGTCTCTGTGGGTGAGTGAGGAACCCGGCGGGTTTGTAGGATTAGCCCCACGTTCAGAAGCCAATTATCGTGGTAAAAACCCACCCTGAGATATGTTTTAACAGGGGTTTATTTGGTGAAAATCGCTTACAAAACAGAGCCGGTTTTAAGAGAAGATGACAGGATGAGGTTGCAGCGTGCTGGAGCCTTTCTAAGGAAGATTCTTCATCCTCACGCCATATGTCCGAACTCCCGGGCAGTTGGGGCAAACTGCGCACCAGGTCGGGGAACTCTCGTGAGAGAATGATGACTTCCTGTCCTGGTCCTCTCCCTCGAAGGTCTACTTCTGGAATCCTTTTCATTTAACCATGCCCCGCTCGTCTCCAGTCCTATGATGCGATCGTTCACATATATAGTTCCTGATTTCCCACTACAGTTGACTGTTATGGTCTTTTCTGGCTAGACATTATAAACATAGTAGAATTGCTCAATAGTATGTATATTATTCTGGGAAGTAGAATTGGAAAATGATGGTTGTGGTATGAAGCACTCAAAGTGGAAAAGAAGAACCCATGTTAAAATAGTAAGCAGTTATAGTAAAAGAAGTCCAGATTATTGAAGTCTCCCACTATTAGGGTGTAAGAATTGATGTGAGATTCGAGCTTTATCAGTGTTTCTTTTACATAAGTAGGTGCCCTTATATTAGGGGCATAAATATTCAAGATTGAAATCTCTTCTTGACCAATTTTTCCTGTGATGAATAAGTAGTGACCATCTTGATCCCTTTTAATTGCTTTTAGCTTAAAGTCTATTTTGTTAGATATTAGGATTTGCAACCCCCGCTTGCTTCTTAGGATCATTTGACTCTAAAATCTTTTTTCCCAACCCTTTATTCTAAGCCTGTGTCTGTCCTTGCGTTTGAGGTGTGTTTCTTGTAGGCAACAGAAGGATGGCTTCTGTTGTTGTATCCATCTTGTTAGTGTGTGGCATTTCCTAGGAGAGTAGAGTCCATTGACATTAAGGAAAATTAGTGACCATTGATTGATATTTCCTGCCATTTTTAGTGGTAACTTGTTTGTATTTCCTTTCTCTGGAGTATACTTCTGTGGAATTATTGGTTGTTTGTGACTTCGTGGGTATAATCAATCTCCCCAAGGACCCAGCAATACCACTTCTGGGTGTATACCCTAAAGACGCACAGTCATACTCCAAAGGCATTAGCTCAACTATGTTCATATCAGTGTTGTTTGTAATAGCAAGAACCTGGAAACAACCTAGATGTCCCTCAACTGAAGAATGGATTAAGAAACTATGGTACATCTACACAATGGAATACTACTCAGCAATAAGAAAAAAATGATATCCTAAAATTTGCAGGCAAATGGATGGATTTGGAGAATATCCTCCTGAGCGAGGTATCACAAACTCAGAAAGATAAGCAGGGGACGTACTCACTCATTAGTGGTTTCTAAACAAACTAAAAAGAAAAAAGCCAAGCATGCCCAAGCTGCAAACCACAACCACTGAACAGGTTGGGATCAGAAACACCCTGGACTGACCCTTCAGATCCCACTCCAACTATAGGAACACCTGACTCACTCTTGAGGGAGGGAGGACAAAACTGGATTTGCCAGGAGTGGAGACTGAACTAAGCATTATTGGATCAGTGGGACCATGGGACTGTCTGCAACCTGCCCAGGGAGGAGATGGGGAGTTGTGGAGAAGAAAAAATGACCTGATGTGGCGGGAGGGGGAAGGGACCTTGAATGAGGATATACAGGGATAGAAAAAAAAATCCAGAGGTAAAGCTGAACACAAAGTAATTTTATGTGTAGCAAATTATTTGCATTATTGCCCTTGATAAGTCATACTTATGATTTTTATTTTCTTTATAGTTATTGTTAACTTATCAGCATTTTAAATTCAATTTACTGTTTTTCTTATTAAATGCAAAATAAAAAAGAAGTCCAGATTATTATTTATACAGTGAATAAATACCTTGTTTTTGAGAATACAGAATTAAGAAACATTTTAATTTTATGATCAATTTATTCACAAAGTAAATGGTGATATTTTAGAATATTGGGACATCCTGCTCATGCTGGGGAAGAGATGGGGAGATGTGAGAAGAGATAGTAACCTGATGTGGTGGGAGGGGGAAGGAACCTTGAATAAGGATATACATGGATACAAAATGTGACTTCTTTATTCATAATAAAAAAGAAAAAAAGGAATATTTCAATAATTTCATCAAATAATAAATTTTTAAGTTATTTTTAGAATTTTTACAGTTTGATCATATTGCTCCCAAGTTTTTCTATTATTTCAATACTCTGTTTCTAATTTCTCAAATTTGTGTCCTCTTTTTTTAAACCTTCAATCCCAATTTGTGTTTTATATACTTTAGGTTATGTGGTATTTTGCTTGACTGTGTTTAAACCATCAAGGTTTGTACCTTTGAAGAAAACTAACTCTTCTCGTAGTACTAATTACTCCTTGGATAGTAGTGGGACTTTGTAAATACCTTTTATCTTTTTGCTGGGAATTGGTCTAGCTTGAGCTTATACAAGTCTAATGCATGTTGTCATAATCACTGTGAGTTCAAATATATAGCAGCCTACTGTGTCCAGAAGACAGAATTTCCTTGTCAGCTGGTGTCTCTGGCTCTCCCATTCTTTCTATCATCTCTTCTATAATGAACCCCGTGTCTTAGGAAAAGGAATATGATACAGATATTCCACTTAGTGTTGAATATTCCAGAGTCTCATATTTTCTACATCTTGGATAGTTGTTGGTTTCTATGTTAATTGCCATCTACCACAAATAAAAAAATTCTCTTTATATGAGTATAATAATAATTTATTTTGAGTTATTGTAATACTATCCACATTTAACAAAATAATACTAGGTGGTTCTTCCCTATACTAGCCACTGGTGCTTAACCTAAAAGTGGTACCAGTAATGGGTTTCAACATGAGTAGAACTTAAATCCAATCTGAAAGTGGGTAGTTACTCCCATGATGCTCATTGAACTATTGTATTAACAAATATATTTTTAAATTTATCTACCAAATAATGGAACTCATTCTAGATGTTACATTTCTGTATTCTAGATCATGCCTTCCACAAAAAGCACAAATATAAAGTTTGGAAAAAATATAAAGTACGATTTAATAATGATCTCTTATGCTCTTTTTTTCTCATTAAACTTGTTTTAATAGGTCTCAAAATTCTATGAGAGATTTTTGGTCAAGTTGTTTCCATTAAAAAGTACTGATTTTGAAAACTAGTAACTTAAAACTGCCACACACACATACACACACAAAAAAATGGTCCACAAAACATTCCTTTCCTTCTGAAGGTTTTACTATCCATTTTTATTATTAACCAGTCTTTTACTATTAAACTTAAATGGCCAATTGAGACAAACAGTTCTGAGACCGTTCTTCCACCACTGATTAAGACTGGGGTGTCAGGTGTTATGGATAATATTCATTTAGCCTTCTGAGCCTTCTGGGCAGACTTGGTGACTTTGCCAGCTCCAGCAGCCTTCTTATCCACAGCTTTGTTGACACCCACAGCTACTGTCTGCCTCATGTCACGAACAGCAAAATGACCCAATGGAGGATAGTCAGAGAAGCTCTCAACACACATGAGCTTGCCAGGAACCATATCAACAATGGCTGCATCACCAGATTTCAAGAATTTAGGCCCATCTTCTAGCTTCTTATCAGAATGACGATCAATCTTCTTTTTAAGTTCAGCAAACTTGTATGCTATGTGAGCTGTGTGACAATCCAGGACAGGGGCATAGCCAGCACTAATTTGGCCTGGATGGTTCAGGGTAATGACCTGAGCAATGAAGCCAGCAGCCTCCATTGGTGGGTCATTTTTGCTGTCACCAGCAACGTTACCTCATCTAACATCTTTGACCGACACGTTCTGTTCTTTACTTTGAAGCCCACATTGTCACCAGGAAGAGCTTCACTCAAAGCTTCATGGTGCATTTCAACAGATTTTACTTCTGTTGTGACATTGACTGGAGCAAAGATAACCACCATTCCAGGTTTTAAAACACCAGTCTCCGCTCAGCCCACAGGGACAGTTCCAATACCACCAATTTTATAGACACCCTAGAGAAAAGGGAACAGATAGGAGATCACTATACTTGCAAAGAACTATTAACCAAAGAATGAATGAAAAATAAATTGACATGGTACAAATGTTTGTATATTGATACAAATGAGAAATCAATCTATATGTTTGATTTAGATAATATGTATATTGATACAAAGTTGAACATGATACAAATGTTTGTATATTGACATAAATGGGAAATTAATCTGTACGTCTGATTAGGATAATATGTATTGATGCAAAGTTGAATGTATAATTGCCCTATTTTGCACGTGTCTACCTCTGTCTAAAATATTTTACACATTGATGTATATTAAGTGTATTGTCATTTCCATAATACAATTTCTACCTCTAATTATTTATGATAGTCATAACATTTGTTGTACTATACACCCAAGTTGTTTTATATAAATCTGTTTAGATATATTTTTATATATAATGATATATAGTTAAGATATTGTTGCCACTTGATAAAAAATGTGTATTTTGGTCAATTTTCCTAAGATTGTTATACTTAAAATTATTTAGAGGAGCTGTACACTCATTTTAGAATGCCTATTTTTACAATGTTAGCCTCACTTTCTTGGTTAATTGAGATTGCAAATTATGGTTACTCAGATTTATCACCTAACAGTCAGGATACTCAGGCTTTTCAAAAACATGTCAGAATATACCAAATAGATAGGTGTCTTCAACCACTTCATAGACCAAAAAAATATGACATTCAAGATTTCGTTATTTCGAATTTGGCCTTGAGAGACACGACAACTCCTGATATCACCATTCCTTTCTCAAGGTGGTGTTGAGCATCACAGACATCTTACAAAGAGATTGTTTAGTTTGGCAAATAATGGCCTAAGAGACAAAAGACTACACTTGCGCCCTCTGCTGTCAGCATGCTCACTGTCCAAAATGGACCTACAAGATAAAAGATAAAAACTGCTAAAGCCTGCCTAGCCAAGATAAGACAGTCCTACCAAAAATACCCTGCTTCTATAGAGACTTGTCAGATATCATAGGCCAATAGCCACAAAGATAGACGCTCCCGTTACACAAAAAAGTAATAGATGACTGTCCAGGTAGTTAACTGTCGTTGTCTTCTCCTATATTCTAAAAGTTACTTCATGCTTCCAACTTTAGGTATATATTTTCCTTCTCAGGTCTTGACGGTGTTAAAGATTAGATAGTTGAAGTTGTTATTACTTCACATTCCAACAAAGACACTCAAGTCTTAAAACTCTATTATTTAAAATAAACAGCCTTAAAACAATCCCTATATATTTTTTTTGTATCAACATTTTAGATATCAATTTACACTTCATAGTTGTTTGTTAGCAGTAGTTTGACCTCACTTATGTTAGTTCCTTCCTCTTTCCCACACACTGTCTTATGATAATCCCTATAATATGTAGTTTTATACCTAGTTTAAAACCTTCCTATTTAGACAAAATGGGGAGATGTAGCGGGAATCCGGGATTGTATGGGAGAGGCGGTGCTTCCGGCCCCAGCGCGCGGCGGCTCCATACGGCAGTGGCTAGGCGCGTTGCTAAAACTTTCTTTTGCTCGTGATTCTAACAAAATAAATCTTATTTAAAACATATCTATTGGTGGCGGGTTTATTCCGCGATACTGGAGGGGCAGTCGCAGAGGATTGTCAGTTGGACGAGTTGGTGGCAGGACATAATCCAAAGCCTCCAGCAGTGTGGTCCCACTGGCAGTGCCATCTTTGTGAGTGACTTTCCATCCCTTGAACCAAGGCATATTTGCACTTGGCTCCAGCATATTGTCAGGATTCCAACTAGAAATTGGCACAAATGCTACAGTGTCAGAGTTGTAGCCAATTTTCTTAATGTAGGTGCCAACTTCCTTAACGATTTCCTCATATCTCTTCTGGCTGTAGGGTGGCTCGGTGGAATCCATCTTGTTGACAGCAACAATTCGCTGTTTCACACCCAAGGTGTAAGCCAGAAAGGCATGCTCACGGGTCTGCCCGTTCTTGGAGATACCAGCTTCAAATTCACCAACACCAGCAGCAACAATCAGGACAGCACAGTTAGCCTGAGATGTGCCTGTAATTATGTTTTTGAGGAAGTCTCTGTGTCCTGGGGCATCAATGATAGTCACATAGTATTTGCAGTTTTCAAATTTCCACAGGGAGATGTCAATAGTGATATCACGCTCACGCTCAGCTTTCAGTTTGTCCAAGACTCAGGCGCACTTGAAGGAGCCTTTTCCCATCTTGGCAGCCTCTTTTTCAAACCTTTTGATGGTTCATTTGTCGATTCCGTTACATTTGTAGATCAGGTGGCCGGTTGTAGTGGACTTGCCTGAATCTACATCTCCAATGATGATGATGTTGATGTGAGTCTTTTCCTTTCGCATTTTGGCTTTGAATTAGCAGTGGTTTTCACAACACCTGCGTTCTGACAGCAAACCTGTTGCGAAACAGTGGCTGTATCTTTGAATAAAATTAAAATCTTGAAACAAAAACTCACAAAAATTTAAAATTCATTGGTTAACTCATTAGAAATATCTGTCCTACTCTTACCCAATTTTTCTCTATTATTTATATAAATCCCATAACACTGGTGGGCTGATTTAATTGGCATTTCAAAAAAATAAAACATATAAATAATAAATTTACTCATATAACTTTTTAATAGTATCCAAGAAAAATAAAAATAAAAATAAAGTATAAATAGTGGGAAAAAATATAAACTTAAAGTAAAGTAATATCATCTGAGGCTACTGCAGTTAGTACATAATCTTACTGAAGGGCAGAGAAAGTTTAAACACTATTTAGTAAAACAATTCAACATTCTATATAGAATTGTGTGAACATCTAGTTGGTGAATAAATGCTGACTCCACTGGTACAGAAAAATAATTGTATTGGATGAATACATGTATTCTAAAGCAATGATATTCAGCTGAGAACAATTTGATCCCTAAGAGATATTTGACAATATCTGAGAATGTTTTCTGTTTGCTAGAAAAGCAAAGGTGTTACTGGAAGAGCTTAGAGATATGATTAAATGTCCTTCATTGCACAGTGCCTCAAGCAACAAAAAATAATTTTGACAATGGGAATTGTGTAAGCCTAGGAAAATGGTAATCATTGAAGAATCACATACAACTAACAACTTCAATGTCCATCTTCCCATAAAGAAATGGATGTACAGATATAGAAAAGGAGAGAGGATTATATAAGCAAAGGGTCCAAGATCATGATGAGGAAACCCTCAGAGACAGCTGAGCTAGTGAGAGCTAAGGTGCTATGAACTAACAGCAGAGAAACCTGCATATGGCCAAACTAGACCATCTGAACATCGATAACAGTTGTGTGACTTGGGCAGTATGTGGGGCCTCTATCAGTAGTACCAAGATATATCCCTAGAGCATGAACAGATTCTTGGAGCTGATTCCCTGTGTAGGGATACCTTGCTCAGCCTTGATAAAGGTGAGAGGGATTTGTTCCTGCCTCAACTTGATATGCCAGACTTTATTGAGTCCTCATGGGAGGCCTAACCCTCTCTGAGAAGTGGATGGCAGTGGGGTGGGGAAGTGGGAGTGGGTTGGAGAAGGAGATAGAAGGTGAACTGTGGTTGGTATGTAAAATGAAAAAAAGAACTTTTAAGTAAAAAAAAGATAATGAGTAAAAAATTATCTTTTAAAAGCACCTTTGATTAAAAATAGATCAGAACCAGTAAAAAAATCAAACAAACAAATAAATAAATATGCTAGTATGTTTGAAGTATAAAACTGGAAGTGTAAACTACCAATTATTGAGGAATAAGAATGTGTTAAATCTGGGTGAACAGTGAGTCAGAACCAGAAGCTGCTGTTATATTATAGATTTGCTAAGAAAAATTTATAGACTTGTCCAAAGAGAAATATACATCATGTGCAGTCAAAAGAAAAGCATCAGGGCCTTCTTCTTTTTCTCTGAAAATGAAGAGACAATTTGTCAAACTGAAGTAAACACTATAAAATTTTTTATGGATTTTGCTGATAAAAAATTTATTTCCTTGAATTGCAAATTCAAAGAGGATCACATTATTCTGTCTGTTCAAAGAACCAATTAGCAATAACTCATCTTTAGCAGAATTTAGGACGTTCAATTCTTGTCCTCTAAGAGTGATTTTTTTTTTTTTAGATAACACTAGGTCAGAGAAGAAGGACATTGAAACACAATCTGTGGTAAGGTTTATCCAATACTGCATAGAACCAATAAAATAAAAAAATATTATACTTGTAAGTGCTGTTTGTGTGAATTTGCATGTGTGCATACCATGTAAAATAAGATTGGTCATCTTTTATCCTTAAAGATGTTAAAGAAGTACAAGGACAGAGGGCACCTTATGAAAGGTAGAAAGAGTAACACATGCTCTCATAGAGCCTTAAAAATGTAGAGCCCTCCAGACCCTATTTTTACTCATTAGACTTGGGTTTTACTTCTGATCTCCAGATTTATAAAAAAAAAAAAAAATGTGCTTTATAAGGTGCCAAATTTCTAGTTGTTTGCTCTAGAAATAATAGGAGAAAACAGATTTACACATTAGAGCTATGTATATGGTGTGTTTGTTCATGTGTGTGCCATGAGCGTAGTGCTTAATGTTGTCAACTTAACAGAATCTCAGAATGTTCAGGGACATGGCTCTCTATGCATGCCAGTGAGAAATTATTTGAATTGCATTATTTAAGGACCAAAAGCCCGCCCTTTCTACAGTTTCTAGCTTGGATCCTGGAGTGCATAAGCAGAGAAAGGGAATTGAGTAGTAGCATATATCAATCACTTTCTGTTTCATTACTATGGATTTATTGCAACCAGATGCTTCAAGTTCTTACTGCTTGACCTCACTCCCCACCATGATGGACTGTATCTTGAAATATGGGGAAGAGTAAACTTTCTACCTTAAGTTGCTTTTGCAAGTGGATTTCATCACAGCCAAGGACATTGATAGAACATATTGTTATAGTTTGACCTTTGTCTGTTTGTTTTCAGTCATGAAAGAACAGGTTCTAGGAACATGTTGCCATTGCAACTAACATTCCTGGCAACTGTTTATTTAACTCAGAAATCAGCTGCTTCATTGGCTTCTATAGGAAATGCAAAATTTGAGCAAGAAAATCAAGAAAAATGTATGGATCTCCTTAAAATACATTTATCATATTCTGTCAATGTGCACATGTGGTATATGGGTGTAGATGTATGGGCATTATGAGTGTGTGCTCACAGGACAACTTGTAAGAGTCAGTTATTTTCTTTCCATTATGTGGAGCCTGAAGATGAGCTGTTAGCAGGTTTCTTTACCAGTTTAGCTGCTTTGTCCACCAAAAAATTCTTTGGTAAGAATGATGTAGAGAAGAGAGCATGACTGGAAGTGGCAAGAAGGGGAAGGGAGTTTGAACAATGGTATACATGAATAAAAAACATGACTTTACTCATAATAAAATAATTTTTAAAAAGTAACTTCTCAGTCAAAGTGAAAGGGATATTTATACTTTGAATGCATAATGAAAAGATTAAAATATAGTGAATTAGAAATTTTATAGCTAATATAGTTAGAAACACCATGAGTTCAAATCCAGGCATGAATAATTTTGGCAAACAATGGAAGCTTCTATATCAAAGTTGTTATTTCTTAGAGAAAAGTCCCACCCTCTGTAAATCTTGTTTGTATTCTAGATATGTTTAATATTTATAGCATAAAAATATTATTATTCCAAGTATGAGTTAAAAACAAGATATCTTCAACATTTGACTTTTGTCAGCATTTTTTTTTTAAAAAAAGCACAGCTATAATAATATATCAAAATAACAAATGTGATGATGGTCTCTGGCCTAAATTGCTTTCTAGTCTAATAATCCATGATAGCCTAAACAAACCCAGGGAAGAATACTTAACTTGGCCACGTTCTAGTCAAAGTCCATGAATGATGGAAGTTTAGGCAAGAACTCAAAGCACGAACTTGAAGGCCTAAATTAAAACAGAAACCATAGAAGCATTCTGCTTGTCAGGATGCTTTCACTGAATTGCTCAGCCTGCTTTCTTATGGAACCCAGGACACCAGCCTAGAGGTGGTGTTGTATGAGTTTTTGGCCTAGCTTAACCTCATGGTCTGGACTTGGCCACTATTGCCTAACCCTCTAAAAATGACTCAGATGCTTATTAATTATATGTTGTTTGGCCTATGGCTCAGGCATATTATTACCTATTGTTATTACAAGTTCTTGTATCTTATTTTTACTTACTTTTTAAAATTTGTCTTGCTACATGGCCCGTAGTTTATTTATCTTTTTGTAACGTGCTTTTTTTTTGGTGGGGAGGTGGCTGGATCACATGTCTTATGACTCTGACCTCTTTTTTGTACTTATGTTTGTTTTTATGCCTATTTTTATTTTTTTCCTTATGAATTATCTTCTTTGTTTCTTTTGAACAAAGTCATATTTTTTTAATCCTCATATATCCTTGTTCAAGCTCCCTTCCCCCTCCTGCTCCTCCCAGTCACTCTCTCTTCTCCCCATCACTTTATCTCCTTCCCATCAAGGGCAGGAGGTCCCAAGGTCCCAATGTGGCTTAGTTCAGCATCCACTCCTGGCAGATCTGCTTTCCTCACCTCAACATCAAGAAATGTCTTGCCATAGGTCGAAACAGTTTTTTATTTGTCAGTGATATTTATAGCATATCAAAAGACATTTTACATCACTAATGAACTGGGCCCTCCCACATTAGTCATTAATTAAGAAAATGCCTCACAGACTTACTATCTGCAAGCTGGATGGAGTTATTTTTGTTCAATATTAGTCCCTCCTCCCAGATGACCCAAGCTAGCTTCCATCAAGATTATAAAACCTAAAGCCTTTCCAACTTGACTATAAATAAGTACATCATTTTTTCTTTTACTTTATTTGTCCCCAAGATCTCAGGTTAATATCACAGTATAACTTCCATGATAAATTTATACATTCCATACTTTAAAATATTTGAATGTCTTAAAAGTTCAAAATTTATTTTATAAAATAAAACCCTATGTCCCTTTAAAATTTCAAAGTGTCTATTAAAAGTGGGCTTCTGCAAAATCAAAGGTAGATTACTTGCTTACTCCAAGAGAAAAGAACTAGGGCACAGTCAAAGCAAAGCAAACCCCAGTCCAGAAAGTCAAATAGCTCAGTCTCTGTCATCTGGAACTCAAGATCTTCTGGGTTCTAAAGGGCTTGCACCACAGAACACACAGCTTTCCTCATACGTTCAGAATTGTTCTGTCCCATACCTGTCACTGTTCAGTCCCATATGAGCCACTCTTCTTGGTGATCACCCCACTATGTCAGGATTCTGGGATGTCCCATGCAATTGAGTCTACACCTTCCCCAGTTGTCTCTCCTGGGCTCTGTTCAGGCACTCTGATTCTGTCACAAGATGTAAAGCCTCAGGTGGTCCCTACACTCCTTTTCCATTGCAACTGAGGCCATACTTCCATCCATGATTCTTCTGGCCTCAATTTCTCCCTATGCCCCTTTCAATCCTGAGGTTTCCATTTCAATTGAGGCTGTGTCTTCACATCATAAATGACCCCTCTAGGCCTCCAATGGTGCCAGTCCTCAGTTCTTCTCCATGACCATTTCAATCCTGCAGTTCTCTTGATGCCATAATTGATTATTCTTCAGCCCTAACTCACCAGAAACCACAGATTCTTAATACAAAATAATCACACAAATGGCCCCAAATAGAATGTTTGAAGACTCTCAACCTTCCATGTGAAATTTTACATACATGCCTCCATTCTCTGAATTACTCTCAATATTATCATCCAACTCCCTAAAGAACAGTTCATGGAGCTCTGAGCATGAAGTAGCTTTTCCCAGTCAAAATTTCCAAACACTTCAAATATCCCCACAAATAATGTGGTCAAGCCTGTCACAGTAATGACTCATAAACCTGATACCAATGTCTATCCTAGTTCATTTTCTATTTCTGTGAAAAACACTATAACCAAAATCAACTTTGTGAAAAAAAGTTTACTTTATCTTACAACTTACAGTCTATCATTGAAGGAAGCTACAGCAGAAACTCAAGGCTGAACCACAGAGACAAGAACTCAAGCAGAGGCCATGAAGGAGTACTACTTACTAGCTTGCTCCTCATAACTTGCTCAGTCTGCTTTCTTATTGAACCTAGGACTACCAGCCCAATAATCACAAAACCAACAGTGGGCTGTGGCGTCCCACATCAATCATTAATCAAGAAAATATTCTTCAGATTTTTCCACAGGCCACTGTGGTGTAACCATTTTCACATATTAAAAATTAACCATTACACTTTTAAGAGTTTCTGGTTTTAAGGCTCTTTTTTACTTGTCATAATTTTTGTAGAAACTATTAAGATTTTCTATATTAGAAATTAAAATCAAACTAAAATAAATTTGTTTCAAATTTTGAAAATATTTACTAAAATAACTTTTTCAAAAAATCATATAATTAAGAGAAGTATGATTATTTTCCATTTTTCTACAAGTTTTCTTCATATGTAGGTTTCTTATATTTGTTTTTTGCTCATTCTTTTGTCATAAATTATTGTGGTTAAAATGAAAGAAAAAACTACATACTAACAGCAGTTAGAAAATTATGAGTATGTTTATTACCCTTTCAAATTTTTTTCATTATTTTTTTCTTAGATAGTATGAGTACCTAAACTAGGCAAGTTATTTTCAGCCATTCTGTCAACCAAAAGAGTGTTTTATACAAACAACAAAGTAATAACACAGATGCTTTTTTTTTCTTCTAGAGATAACCACTGTGCTTCAGTTTGTATAAGTGATTTCTGTGCACTTAGATTTTCCTCTCAGGATGTAAAATGTTAAATATCAAAAAGACATGTGCTCAGTGTTCAGAACAATGCATTAAACACAGTTGTGGCTTTATTCAGAACATAAGTTCCTAATGAATACTGGCTTGCATTTTAACTATGAGTATCTGACTCTGAGAAATACAGATTTATCTGTATATCAGAGTACATTTTGACACATTGGTGTCTTTCTTGTTTTTTACTACTATACAGTTTGGTTCCCTCATTTTTCTTACACAGTAAGTATAAATATTCCAGAAACAGACCTGTCTCACTGTCCAGAAAAGTCTCAGATCTTAAAATATTTTAAATGCCATATTCTACAGATCTTTGAAGTGTTTGAAGACTGTATAATTGAAATATATCTTTGTATACCTTCAAAAACCTAGCTAACATGAATATAAAGTTTGGTTATCATAGATGGCTATTAATCTGCATTTCTTAATTACACATTACAATTTTAAATGAGTTACATAAACATCATATCTTAAAAAAAGAGTAGAAAAATACATACAGCATAACAAAATTGACCTTAAATTTGTATCAATAAGTTAAAATACATCTATCTTTTCAATTATTCCTATATCATATTCTCCCCCTTTTTAAAGAAAGAGATTGACTATGTCCATAAACCATTTATAATGAAAACAAACATTAATAAGCAATATTTTGGAAATTTTGGCATAGTTTTTTCTTTTACTACTTCCTCCTGGTTAAGAGGCTCTGGCAATCTTACAAGGGTTCTGAGGCTGGGTGAGTCATCTTAATTAGCTTCCTGGAGGCTAATCTTCCTATCAAAGAATTTTCAGGTAGCCTTAGCAAATTCAACCATGTTTGCCTGGAAACAATCCTCAGATTTTTATCTTCTATGGAAACAAAAGCAGAAATTCCAAGCAGACAGTTGTCATCTCTGTCATTTTCTTTTTTTTCCCTTTATTATTGTTATTATTATGAACAAAGAATTCACACTTTCTAACCTTGTATATCCTTATTCAAGGTCTCTACCCCCTCCCACCACATCAGGTCATTCTCTCTTTTCCACAACTCCCTATCCCCTCCCTGGGCAGGCTGTAGGCAATCCCATGGTCCCACTATTGCTTAGTTCAGTCTCCAATCCTGGCAGATCCAGTTTTCTCCCCCCTCCCTCAAGAGTGAGTCGGGTGTTCCTCTAGGAGGAATGGGATCCAACGTGTCAGTACAGGGTGTTTCTGATCCCAAGCTGTTTAGTGGTTGTGGTTTGCAGCTTGGGCATGCTTTGATTTTTTGTTTGTTTGTTTGTTTAGAGTCCACTAATGAGTGAGTACATCCCCTGCTGATCTTTCTGAGTTTGTGATACCTCACTCAGTAAGATATTCTCCAAATCTATCCATTTGCCTGTGAATTTTAGGATAACATTTTTTCTTACTGCTGAGTAGTACATCATTGTGTAGATGTACCACAGTTTGTTAATCCATTCTTCAGTTGAGGGACATCTAGGTTGTTTCCAGGTTCTTGCTATTACAATTAATGCTGCTATGAACATAGTTGAGCTAATACCTTTGGAGTATGACTGTGCATCTTTAGGGTATACACCCAGAAGTGGTATTGCTGGGTCCATGGGAAGATTGATTCTCAATTTTTTGAGAAACCGCCATACTGCATTCCAAAGTGGCTGAATAAGCTTACACTCCCACCAACAATGGAGGAGTGTTCCCTTGCTCTGCATCCTCTCCAGCATAGGCTATCCTCTGTGTCTTTTATCTTAGCCAATCTATCAGGAGTCAGGTGGTATCTCAAAGTTGTTTTGATTTGCATTTCTCTGATGGCTGAAGATGATGAGCACTTTTTCAGGTGCCTTTCAGCCATTCGTAATTCTTCTGCTGAGAATTCCCTTTTTAGATCTGAACCCCATTTTTTGATTGGGTTATTCAAGGTTTTAGGCTCTAGACTCTTTAGTTCTTTATATATCTTAGAGATCAGAGCTCTATCACTTGTAGGGTTGGTGAAAATCTTTTCCCATTCTGTAGGCTGTCGTTTTGTCCTATTGACAGTGTCCTTGGCTTTACAGAAGCTTCTTAGCTTCAGGAGATCCCACTTATTGATTGTTGTTCTTAGTGTCTGTACCACTGGTGTTATATTTAGGAAGTGGTCGCCTGTTCCAATTCGTAGAAGTGTATTTCCCACTTTCTTTTCTATCAAGTTTAAAGTGGCTGGGTTTATGTTGAGGTCTTTGATCCACTTGGATTTGAGTTTTGTGCAGGGTGACAAGCTCGGATCTATTTGTATTTTTCTACACACTTCCATCCAGCTATGCTAACACTATTTGTTAAATGTAGTATCTTTTTTTCATTGAATATTTTGGACCTCTTTGTCAAAGATCAGGTATTCATAGGTTTTTTGGGTTAATGTCTGGGTCCTCAATTCTATTCCATTGATCCACAAGTCTGTTTTTGTCTGTGGAGCTTTCCCACACACACTCTGTAGCAGACAGAGATAAACTCAGTCTGCCAGGGTCCCCCCAGCTGCTACTGAGGGATTTTCATGACCATCCACCTCCAATGGATCAAACAGAGAAGGACTGAGGATTCTGAAAGACAGTCTCAGTCTCTGCCCAAACGTGAGGTGGGTTCGGCAGTCCCCAGTGTGTGAATCCTTGCCAGGGAAAATTGTGTTCCTTTCGGGTTCTGGTTCCAGGACCAGGGGCTGTCTGTGGAGCTTGTGGAGATAAACTAGGTCTGCCAGGGCCCTCCCAGCTGCTGCTAAGGGAATTTGCATGGCCACCTTCCTCTGTCATTTTCTAGATTTTGGAAGTTGCTTACACTTCTTGTTTCTTTGGATAATATTATATCCTTCTGTGGTCTTTGTTGCGGTTGAAGGTTTAGTAATTAAAGGCATAGTTCTTCTTAGTTATTTTAAAAGGTATATTAGATATGAAACTTTAGACTTAAAGTTAGATGATAAAATATTTTCTTTAATTTTGTTAAATACAAATAGACTAGATATTGTGACTGGAATTCTTGCTTGATAGCTGTTTTGTTATATGTAATATGACTAGACAGAAAAGTGGAAGTGAGATAGGAATATTTGCCTGTATGCTGTAAATAATTGAATTGTTTTGGCTTGTATTGGGTATGGTAGATGTAGGTGGAGAAATCAGAGAATCAGTTGGAGAAGGAGGGGGAAGTGAGACAGACTCCATCTAGCTACCAAAAATAAAACATGTAAGGGATTCAACTGGGGCATGCCACAGGCCATGTAGCCAGGTAAATTAGTGAAAATGGGTTGAATTTAGATGAAAGAGCTAGCTAACAATGTGCCTGAGACATAGGCCAAACTGGATGAAATTAATATAAGTGTCTGAGTCATTTTTAGGGGTGGAAGCAGTCATGGACATTCCTGAACCTCTGACCATATGGGTTCGGAAATCTCTTACAACAACCTAACATAGCCACAAATTTGATTCATAGATGACTACTAACTTGTATTTCTTATTATCCTACATATTTTGCTATAGTAACTTTCAAAGACTAGAAATTTACATTACATTGTAAAATGAGTCACATTATAAGTACAATACATTAAACATGTAGAAATATATGTACATATTATTATAAAAATAACCTTATATTTGTATAAATATACAAAAATCCATGCCCATGTAATAATATTTTAGACTAGTGGTTGTTCAAAAGTAGACCCAACAATCAACACTTGTGTTTTTTTTTCTATACTCTTTTGTCTCTTCAGAAAGAGATTCCTGAAACTAATTGTCTTTGTTTAGTTTTTCCCTGAACTCAACCAACAAAAACTTGCCACCAACCCTCCAAACAATGATAAAAATCCATAGTATATTGAGAAACCAAAAAATGGCCAAGCATTCCACATTTTGGGAATGTGTGAATCATGTTCTCTAGACTATTCTCTGTTGTCTGGCAGTGATTGCATCTTTGGAGGACGCTGAAAAATTGGGATAATTGTCAAGTCCTCGGAAAGCTAGCTATTGTCTATTCTCAGTGTGATGGAGAAGTACATAGCTTATCTGAAGTTCTGGCTAGATAGTTTGTGAGGTAAGATCATCTCAACTAGTAGCTTTGAAATTGTTCTTCAAGCTTAATTTTTAGAATATTACAATAGAGGCTTTTTAAAAGTCTAGATTACCTAGACTGCATATCTTCATGGGAGTCTAGTCCTCTTTTTTTCTGAAAACACATGAAGTTTTTCATTTTATTTTTTTTATTTTTATTTTATATACTAACCACAGATCCCCTCCCTCCTCTCCTCCTGATTCTTCCAATATTCCCCCATCCAAATGCCAGCCACTCCTCAGAGAGTGTAAGGCCTCCCAAGGGGAGTCAACATGGTCTAACAGATCAAGTTGAGGCAAAAACCAAGGCCCTCATCTGTGTATCAAGCTGAACAAGGTATTCTGCCATAAATAATGAGCTACAAAAATCCAGTTTATGTACTAGAGATAATCCTGGACCTCCTGCCAGGAGCCCCACAAACAGACTAAGGCACAAAACTCTCACCCAAATTCAGACGGTCTAGTTTGGTACCATGCAAGTTGCCCAGCTGACACTCCAGAGTCCCTTACTTATACTATCTCAGGTCAACTGTGTCTGTGGGTTTCCCCATCATGGTCTTAATTCTCCCCAATATTCATACAATCCCTCCTCCATCTCTTTGACAGCCCCCAGGTATGATGCTCCAGGCCTAACTGTGGCTCTCTGTATCTGCTTCCATCAATCATTGGATGAAAGTTCTATAATGACATTTAGGGTAATCACCAGTCTATTTACAGGGGAAGGCAAGTTGTATCCCCTCTCCACTATTGTTAGAAGTATTAGCTGAGGTCGTTGTGGATTCCTGAAAATTTTCCTAGCAGTAGGTTTCCTTCTAACATCATAATGGCTCCCTCTATTAAGATATCTCTTTCCTTGCTTTCCCTTACTGTCCCTCCCCCTACTTGACTATCCTGTTCCCTCATGTTCTCACCTCCCATCTTCTTTGTTTACCTCACTCCAGTATACCCAGGTGATCTTATCCACTTTCTCCTCCCAGGTGATTCATGTGTCCCTCTTTCTGTTTTTCTTGTTAACTAGTTTCTCTGTGGTTATGGATTGTATCCTAGTTATCTTTTGATTTGCACTTAATATTTACTTATGAGTGGGAACATACCATGTTTGTTTTTCGTAGTCTGGGTTACCTCACTCAGGATGATTTTTTTTTTCTAGCTCCATCCATTTGCTTGTAAATTTCATGTCATTGTTTTTTCCCATGGAACAATATTTCATCGTGTAAATGTAACACATTTTATTTATCAGTTCTTTGGTTGAAAGGCATCTACATTGTTTCCAAGTTCTGACTATTATGAATAATGATGTTATGAACATAGTTAGACAAGTGTCCTTGTGGTATAATTGAGTATCCTTTGAGTATATGCACAAAAGTGGTATATCTGAGTTGTTTTTAGATTGATTCTTAATTTTCTGAAATACCAACATACTGATTTTTAAAATGGTTATACAAGTTTGCACTCCCACTAGGAGTGGAGGAATGTTTCCCTTATTATACATTCTCTCCAGCATGAACTGTTATCAATGATTTTGATCTTATCCATTTTGACAGGTATAACATGGTATCTCAGAGTTGCTTTGATTTTCATTTTACTGATGGCTCATGATGTTTAGCAATTACTTCAATGACTTTTGGCCATTTGAGATTCTTTTGTTAAGAATGCTCTGTTTAAATCTGTACTTCATTTTTAATTGTGTTATTTGGTGTTTTATTGTTTCACTTCTTGAGTTCTTCATGTGTTTTAGAGATCAGAAATCTGTCAGATATAGTGTTGGTGAAGATTTTTTTTCCCATTCTGTAGGCTACTGCTTTCTCTTATTGACAGTGTCCTTTGCTTTTCAGAAGCTTCTCAGTTTCAGGAGGTCACATTTATTAATTGTTGCTCTCAGCGTCTGTACTACTAGTTTATATTTAGAAAATGATCTCCTTTTCAATGCTTTCAAAGAAAATTACCATTTTCTTTCCTATCAGTTTCAGTATAACTGCATTTATTTTGAGGTCTTTGATCCACTTGAATTTGAGTTTTGTGCTTTGAGATGGATATGGATCTATTTGCATTTTTTCTTAAATTTTTATTTTTTATCATTTATTAATTTTGTCATTTTTTTAATGAAAATTCCCATACCCTCTACTGCTCCCTCTCCTGACTCTTCTTCCTGTCCTCCCCACACACTATTTACTCCCCAGGAAAGGCAAGATATCCCATAGTGAGTCAATTTGGTCTGGCATATCCAGTTGAAGTAGGGCTGAGTCCCTCACTCAAGCATCAAGTTTGAGAAAGGTGTTTTCCTGCTAGGCATGGGCTTCAAGGAGCCAGTTCATAGACCAGTGATAGACACTTGTGCAAGGGCAAGAAGCTCTATAAACTGCCCAAGCTGAAGACTCGATTTGCATTCTTTTACATGTCCATATTCAATTATACTAGCATCATCTGTTAAAGATGCTTTTTTTTCAATTGGGCAATTTGGGCCTTTTTTTTTGTCAAAAACCATATGTGAACACATAAACGTTTAAATTTAACATTTTTCTCTCTATTAATAGAAATGCAGAATGTATGACATACAGGTCAGTTAAAATTACTTTTTTAAATTTCTCCAGTCACTTTTATTATAATTTCATAAAATGGGTTCAGCCAAAATATCTATGCTCTACAGCATGATAATCAATAGCTGATATCCATTTTTTTCCTTTTTTTATTATGAATAAAGAAGTCACATTTTCTATCCCTGTACATCTTTATTCAAGGTCCCTTCCCCCTCACACCACATCAGATCATTCTTTCTTCTGCACAACTCCCCAACCCCCCATGGGCAGGCGATCTCAAAGTCCCAAGATCCCAATAATGCTTGGTTCAGACTCCACTCCTAGCAAATCTAGTTTTCTCCCCCAACATCAAGACTGAGTCAGGTGTTCCTCTAGGGGGAGTGAGATGCAAGGTGTGTCAGTCCAAGGTCTTTCTGATCCCAAGCTGTTCTGTGGTTGTGGTTTGCAGCTTGGGCATGCTTTGCTTTTGTTTTGTTGTTTTTGTTTTTGTTTAGAGTCTAATGAGTGAGTACATCCCCTGCTTAACTTTCTGGGTTTGGTATCTCACTCAGGAGGATAATCTCTAAATCCATCCATTTGCCTGCAAATTTTAGGATATCATTTTTTTCTTACATAGTATTCCATTGTGTAGATTTACCACAGTTTGTTAATCCATTCTTCAGTTGAGGGGCATCTAGGTTGTTTCCAGGTTCTTGCTATTAGGAATAATATTGCTATGAACAAAGTTGAGCTAATGCCTTTGGAGTGCAACTGTGCATCTTTTGGGTATACACCCAGAAGTGGTATTGCTGGGTCCTTGGGAAGATTGATTCTCAGTTTTCTGAGAAACGGCCATACTGTATTCTAGAGTGGCTGAACAAGCTTACACTCCCACCAACAATGGAGGAGTGTTCCCCTTGCTCCACACCCATGTTTGATCATGTAAAAGACATCTGTTAACTTTATAAGTCTATTTAGATTATATATGCAAACTTCTCTATCAATGCCATATAAAAGCATGACATATAATAATAAGCCATGAGAACTCTGTTGCCAATAAGATTTAACATGTCTCATTTAGTATCAATGCTAATCTCAAGTAAAGGGATCAGTATATACCTCATTTGTCCTGTAGTCTTTCTTCATTTTCTATGATTTTCAGGAACTTCTTCCAATCAATTCCTATCTTTACTAATTTTGAAGTGAATTATAACTTTTGTTTCCTCAAGAAAAAAGAAATAACCTCTTCTCTTTTCATATATTAATGCTGATATATTTCATTTGGTTGCCATTTTGTATTGAAAATAGTGTTTTCTTGCAATGTATTCTGATCACTGTGTCTCTGATGATAAGTGAATGCAGGGTCATTATAAAAAATCTTAAAAAAATATATACTTCAAAATGCTTTTCCTCCTTTACTCTCTGAATTCACTTAGGTGAACCTGGTCAGAGAGTTTAAGTATGTGAGTAACAAAAAAATATCAATAAGTAGAAAATTACTTTGATACTGAGCCCTGAAAGAAATATTAAGGCTATGACATACATGGCAAGAGAAAATAAAAGTAAACATATAAAGAAAATAACATGTTAAATCTCCTAATATATATAGTACCACATAAACATTCTGGGAAGGGGAGTATAATTTACCTTTTGTGTAAATATGGAATGATCATGTTGGTTCATTTTTTTCATATAGATCATTATATTTAAGTTTTATATTCTTCTAAAATTTAGTTTTGTACCTTTATTCTTGCAGTTAATGAACCAAATTATTTCATGTTATTTAAATATATAACATTTTTCAATTGTTGCCAAATTTGTATAATTATTAATAAATATTTTTATATTCAAACTTCTAATTTTTTTCTGATGTTTGTTTTTGAGATAGTCTTATACTATGTGGAGCTCAAAATGGGCTGTTTTTTCCTATTCCAGAATGACATCAAACATACAGAAATCCTTCTGCCTCAGTCTTAATTATTTGATTATAGATGAGAGCCACCATAACCAGAAATTTTGCACATTTGCAGTGTACAAAAAGACATCCTACACTAAGCCACTATGCACATCTTGACATATTTTCTTAAAAGTTAAATTTAGAAATTACAATAAATTAATATGACAATTCTTTGCATTCAACAATATTTCATCTGCATGCTTAACATATCTTTTACTCTCAAACTATAAATGAAACTAGGCTTCTATAAATATGTGTATGAAGCTATATAAGATTCAGATTGAATTAAAGTAGATGAGTATAAGTATCTTCAGTACTTGGTACGCCAGTACTTCTTAATAAAATTCTCAAACTCCAACTTTATCCACTAAGGAAGTGAAATGTGGAGAATGATTATTTGAAATCCAGATTAAGTGAACTTTTCATTTCCTTCTCATTGTGACAAAGTCTGAATGCTACTAACTTGTAAGGTTACCCATTATAAAAGCTAAACATTTGTAAATAAGTATGGAAGAAGAAATAACACTACTGATTTCTTGTATTTTGGTTGATGTAATTTAGAGGATCCCAGAACTTAGTTCAACTATGTTGTCATTATCATGTAATTGGTACTACTTCTGGAGAGGGGATTTTCATATTTTAATTTTGCGTTTGGTACTGTTCAGGAAAATATTCTTACTATGGGAATATCCCAAGAATGAGAAATCAAATGACGAGGTTTGTTATTTTGTAACTGTATAATACTGCTTTTATTTTGTATTGCTATGATAAAGCACCATGATCAAAGGAATGTAGACAATGAAGGATTTGTTTGGTACTCATAGTTCCAGAAGAGAGTAGCTCATCACCATCATGATAGTGAGCATGACAGCAGGGTGTCCTGCATGTGGCTGAAGCAGCACTAAGGTCCAGATTGACAAAGAGGAAGCAAGGAGTACACTGTTAATGGTGGTGGCAGGAGTTTAGACATGTGATAAATATTTAAAAATCTTAAGCCCACTCCCTGTAACACACCTCTTCCAACAAGACCACATCTCCCAACCCTTTCTGAAAGGCTCTAAGGACTAAGTCTACAAATGCCTGAAATGAAGAACATCTCATTCAAATGATAACAGATACCATGTGAATTTGTAAAATTTAAAAAAAAACAGCTGTTCAAATAAAAAGTGTAACAATTCTATCTTTTAATTATATTGTCTTAAATGAGCTAATCCCTTTGACTCATGTCCTTAATCATGAATTATGTAAAGATTCCTATAACTTCTAGTAAGCTTGAATTTACCACTATTCTATTATTACCTTCACTATTTACATTAGCCTACTTTCAGTTATTGTATCAAAAGTATCTGAGAAACTTAAAGAAGTAAGAAATTATTTTGCTTCATTCTTTGAGACATATGAGCCTATGATTAGTTATCTCTATTAGCTAAAGAATTATGGCCAGATAGAAAATAATGGCAGGGCTTGTAGACAAGTAAAGCTACTCACCTAAAAGCAGCCAGGAAGCTCAGAGGTACAGTTATCTTAAGAAAGTTCTCCCCCTAAACTTATGAATTTATGAATGAACTAATCCATTATTAAGATCAGAGCCCGCATGACTGAATCACCATAAAAGGTCCTTCTCTTGTACATGTTTCACTAAGTATGAGAATTTCAACACATGAGCACACAGCCAACAGTCTATATCCAAACACTGCTTCTCCCTTTTCCTTTATCTTCTTCTTATATCTCTTTCCTGTACCTGATTTCTAGTAGTGGTCTTCATAACATTTTTTATTTCCATTTGAAAACAATTTTGTTTTTAAGTACAGCTTGCTGGAAAACATGTGAAAGTAGCTCTCTCCATTATGACAGCTTGTTTTAGTGTGCTATATACATTTCAATTCGTACAGACATATCAGTACATTACTGTTAGCTAAAGCCCATAATATTCATTTTTGAGGCAATTCATTCAGTAGGATTTAATAAATCTATTGGGACATGGATATAAAATTAAAATATCATGTAGAATAATTTTATTTTTCTAAAAGTATCTTGTATTCCTCCTGTTTACTAATCCTTCCCATCAATCCTAAGTGTTTCACACTTGCCTGGATATGTCAGTCAGTGAGAATTGTTATTTGCATAACTTTTCAAACTGACTTTTGAAACTTAGCAATAGGCTTTTCGGCAATATTCCATATCTGTTCCTGTATAGCTTATTTTTTTAGTTCCTAATAATATTTCATTGCATGAATGTGTCATGGTTTGTTTATCATTCATTTGCTGAAGAATATTTTGATTGCTTTGTAAGCATTGACAATTGTGGATAATGATACTATAAATATCTGTGCACAGATTTTTGTTGAACCTTCATTTTTATCTTATTGAGAAAAACATAAAAGTGTGTGCTGTTGAGAAAGAGAGATATAAAACAAGGCAGATTGCATATCCTGCTTTCATTCTTGTCCCTATAGATTTTCTGACATAAGAATTGGTCACTTATGGGTTAGTTTTTTAAGTCATAATCTTATATTTTAACTTCCTCGTCTGAAATTTTATCCATCAGTACAATAGAAAAAAAAAACAGAAGCAAAATCCTACAAATCCTAAGGAAATCCTCTTGATGTTTGTTCTTTTATGTTCAGAAAAATTGTATCTCAGCTATCTTCCACACAATTTTCCTTCTTTTATATAGTTAATAGCAATAAGTATGATATAGTAAGATATATATATAATTATTTAGAAACTATTAATTTTACAGAAGGAATGTTTTAAGATATGGGGAGTGACAGATATTTTGAACAGGTTTTATCATTGGGAGATTTAAAATAAATTTGTGCTTAACCAATATCTATGCACCTGATTTTAATCAATAATTTAGCCAATTAATTACTCACATCTATTTCTCCACTCATGATAATAAAGATATCAACAATGATTGTTTTGAGTTTGTTCCTTGTGTGTAATTAATGAATACCACTCTTGAATATTTTTATTCTTTCAGTAAGGGAATTCCTATCTTCTCAATGATTTTTTTAATTGGGTTTCTTGATCTTTTAATATGAAATCTAATGTATTAGCAACCAAATGAATAGTAATTATATTTTCCAAACAATATATTATATATAAATGTGTATATAATATTTATATGTCATTTACTAAATATAGAGATTCAGAATTTGAAAAAAATATTTAAGAATATATGAGTGGCATTGCATCCTTTTTCTCACTCTACATATTTATGAAAGGAAGCCATGTAATTCATCTATGTTAATTTTTAATATTTACCTCCCAATATTATTACTTTAGATAATCTTGAAAAGATGTATATCCTACCCTCCCATTACTCACAAACCCAAATTTCTGAAAATATTCTTGCCAGTAGCAAATGAAATTCTAATTTCAATGACAAGTTCCTGAGAAGCATCTTTTTGAATACTTGATACTGTAATTTTATCTTTTTTCTCAGCACTCTTTTTTCCCTTGTCATCTCTAACTTATTCTCACATTTTATTTTGCCTTTCTGGTGTTGTTTCACAATTTTCTGCAGACATGTCTTCAAAGAATATGAAAACTTAATCTTCTACTTGCCTTATGCTCCTTGTGTTTGAGTTGAGAAATAATAATAATGCTAATGATAAATATGCTAGTATATGATACTGTATGTGACATCTACATGAAACTTGCATAACAGGTACACAAACACGCACACACACACACACTTACAATAGCAGAAAACATAGTCTAGGCTTACTTTTAGGTTAAGAACCCTCAACAGTATGGGTGATAACAGTATAGATATGTGATTAGGAAATATATTAACAGATTATAATATCACTTGTATTGAGTAATTTCATAGCATCAAAAAACTTTGAAAATTTATAATACCCTGCCTAACCTTGTCTATAAGTTTAAAAACTTCTTTTATATAAAATTGTGACACTAATTATAAAATACTTTGTTCCACAAAATTCTCTGAGGCATTACCTCAATTAAAGCACTTACTACTTTAACCTCCAGCTACAACTCTTTAGATATGTCATGAAATGTAGCATGTGGCTGCAAAAGAAATACAATAAGGGAAAACTACAAAACATTTAATAAATTAGACTTTGATTTTGTTTAAATTTCCAAGGTACAATGTAATCCTTTGATAGATTCGTATTTCAAAAGTTTTGCTGTGATTTTGTTTCTCTGTTCATTTGCTTCTGATTTTTTTTATATTACCAGAAATTAGATAGTTCTTACCATTTTGATTCCATACATTTCTGTGACAGGGGAAAATGCCTCAAGTAGGATAATGGGTAAAGTAAAAGCTACAATACTGTAAAAAGAAGTCATGATCACCCTTTATGAAGTTTAGGATAAAAATGTAGCACTAAGCATGGTAGTACATATCCCTTAAGCAGAGAATTTGAGAGGCAGCAGCAATCAGATCTCTGTGAATTCCAGGCCAGCCACATAGAAAGATCTAATTAATACAGCTGAAACTACATGGTGAGCTCTTGTCTCAAATCACAACAAAACAAAGCAAGTAAACAAGCAAACAAAAATGTAAGCTTCAAATTTGGCAACCTAAAATGGAAGATTATATATTCAAATTTGCTTTGAATCTTGGCTACTGTATTAGGAATATGATCTGTGACTTATATCTTTGAGCAAAGGAGAGTAAAAATTATCTCAAGGCTTAAAATAATACCTGTAGAATATTTATAAAACTTCCTACAAGATTGAACATTCAATTATACTGAGAAAAGCATTAATAGCAAGAAAGGTTGCTAATAAGAATACTTTTGAGTATTAAAAATACTGATAAATTAATAAAATCAGTGTATTGGTTAGTGTTGTCACTGTGGTGGGATGTATAATCACCCATGAAGGAGGCATTTGAATATGCTTGTCAGGGATTATCCTGATTACACTATCATATATGGGAATACTTATTTATTATGAGTGGCACCATTCCCTGACTAGAGTCAGAAACTGTAGTTAAAAATAGAGAAACCAAGTTAAACAAGAAAAAGCATGTATTCAACATTGTTCTCTGCTCCTGATTATGAAAGTATGCTATCTAGCTACTTTGAACCCTCTGCTGTGATTTCCCATTATGGAGTATAACCGGGGACCATAAAAAAAAATTAAAGTTTTCTCTCTGAATGTTCATTTGTCAGAGTATTTTATCACATCAAAAGAAAAAAATTAATCAAATTCACCACTGTGACAATGAATACACTTAGTCTCAAAGGGTTTACACTACTAGATAAATCTAACTCTAAAATTCATATCAATATTTCCTATTCTCTTTGACAGAATGCTAAATATGTTATGAGTGAGCAATGCTTATTACTTAGACATTTAGGCAACCAATTAAAGTTTAGTACTCTGCTATGAACACAAAAATTTAGTACGTATATATGCAGATAATGTATTCATATATCTTATATATAGTTGTTATATTTAGTTTATCTAGCACCATAAATAGGTAATTCTGTCTAATTCTAAGAGTAAAGACAGAGGCTTGAGCATAGTTCATGAAAAATTCTCGCCACACCTACCTACTAAATAGACCTAAAAATTAGAAGAGCCCATATGTGTTAGAGGGCTTTTCAAAATGTGTAGCAGTAAATGAGTACTTTATTGAAACAAATAAAAGATATGTTTAATACAGCAGTACTACAGATGAATCTGTACCCTGGGTACCACTTATTCATTTGTAGATAGAATAAGAGGAAACAATTATGCCAGACTTTTCTGGAATTCATTATCAAATATTGGACTTTATTTTTGTGGTAATTGGACTTTATTCTTTCACCTGTGCTTAAAATATTTCTACATTGACTACTTTGGTTTTGTCATATTAATCTTCATATTTTGCTTTCCAATTGCTATTTTTTGCTGTTTTTCTACTATTAAAAATATACTTTTTAGATGCAATATATTTTGATTATGGTTTCTTCTCACACAATGCTTTACAGATCCTTCCCTCCTCCCCTCTCATCCAAATTCCACTAGTTATTAATTACCATTCTAAAAATGTCTCTGGTTCTCAGAGAGCTGAAAAATGAATGACCTTAAATTGGTTCAAGACAGGATTCTGTAAAGAAGCATAAAAAAAATTGGTATTGTGCTATGTGATGGCACATGCTTTTAATTCTATCCCTTGAGAGGCAAAGACAAGCAGATTCTGTGATTTGATTTTGAGGTCAAAGTGGTCTATATAGAGAGTTGAGTGGTTTATATAGAGAGTTAAAGAACATCCAAGGCTACATAATAAAAAAATAATTTCTCAGAAAAAATTCATGTGTAGTGCATGCATAATAGGAGTCTAGACCTTTTAAATATACATAGTAAGTTCTTGTGAATCATTTACTAAAGTACTTTTGTAACTATAAAATTTGCTTCTCTATGTCTTTTAAAATTCAGTTTGGTGGGGACAATATTTCAGTGTTTTCCATTCTGTTACATTCTTCATTCTCTAGTTTAAAGTAGATTTAAAACTAATCTGAAGCTTTAAGCACATTTCTCAAGATTTGGAATTATACCTATAAAAATATTAAATATTTCAAATGCTTTAAATTTCCATGTGAAATTTGGAATGGTACTTTCAACTCTATTTTTCAGACAAATAGAAGCTACAACAACAGATATTTATGGTATATCCCTTACTTTAGGAAAAATATATTAATTGTCATCTATCATGATATTAATACAGTATATATACAGCTATTCATGTAGCTGACATTTATTTTCAGTTTGATGAACTTTTTCTTCTAGGAAGACATGGTTTCTCCACTTTAGGTAACAAATTATATAAATTTAGGCCTTTATTATATTAATAAATATGATTTTACTGATTAATCATATTTATTGATTAACTCATATTCTTTCTGTAAGCCTCTATTTCAAATAAAGTGCTGTGTTTTGTATATTTGGACAAATGTTTTGCCAGTATTTAGATGAACATTTTATATGCATATTTTTTTCTAAAACTAATAAGCATTAATATGATTAGTATTTGTGTGTATATATATTTGTGATGAAAATATTTGTGTAATTCAGAAGATAAATTTGAATACTCAATTCTTTTCTTGTCCTGTAGGTTCCAGAGATCAAGTTTCTATATGGAATTTATTTGGAGGGGCTGGAGAGATGGCTCAGTGGTTAAGAGCACCATCTGCTCTTCCAGAGGACCCGGGTTCGATTCCCAGCACCCACATGGCAGCTCACAACTGTCTGTAGTTCCAGTTCCAGGCAAACACCAAGATAAATAAATAAATGAAGTTTTTTTTTTTTTTAAAAAAAAGGAATTTATTTGGAAGAATTTTTTCTAAGTGCTTGATCTCATAGCATGTGAATGGGCTATTCACTCTGCCAAGAAAGAAAACAAAAGGTAGCTCTATATAGCTGTAAAGCTTACAAACCACAGTGACCAACCCAGAAAGATGATTTTAGTGGTGCAGTATTGGCACTTTGATCATGAGGATAATCAATAGCTGTCAACTGGATTAAAAGAGTGACAATAGAAGAGGAGTAACTGATGCCTAGTACTATAAACATAAAATACTAGACCCTAGAAGAGAAGCATTTACTATAAATTTTCTAAATTAATACAGGTTTTAAATATATGCTAAATATATATTATTTATATGGAGGGAGTTTTTCTTATTTATTACATACCAGATAACTTGGACTGAATGTGAAAATTCCATGGATTTTGTGAGAAAAAACACATAGAGGAAATACATGCACATAGGAGGGACAAGAGACTGACAGCTTATGTATAGACAATAAAGTCATTCCAGCATGATATCATTATCAGAAAATAAAACAATCTCTATATTCTCTCCATAAAACATTTCTTTTTAGTGCTGTTTTGATGTCTTGGGTTCTGGCCCTTTGGTCTCCTTGTCACTAGTTTTATATACTCCACTGCTATTTGCGTGGGATCTGGAGGAAAGATATCATAGGCACAGATATCATAGCCTCTGATTTTAATAATTACAAATGAGAAAATCTAAGTCATCATACTTTGGCCCTAGGAAGTCACCATTCTATATATGCAAAAATTGAGATACCTAAAACCATCCAGACCCTGGAGCCATATGCTGCCCCTACAGGTGCCTGTATATTGTCAGGAAGCAGGAAACCCCCTTATCTGAGATATCTTAGAGCTCCAAAGAGGAAATATATAAGGAAAGTCAAGGCTAATGGCTGTGAAGGTCTCCATATGGGTCTGTTCATCTGTCTGTGTGCTGGGAAGTTACACCTTGACCTCCAGCATCTCCAGAAAGTTTCTGTACATTTTGACCTGAAGTTTTATAGTATAAAACTTTTGCACAGCCTTAGTTGATATCTGATGCAGTAGGAGCCTTGAGAATCACAAACTCCTCATTTTCCTCATTGAGTTTCTTGTACTATTTCACAAGCTGCAGGATAGCTAGTTAAAGTTACATTAACCTGGCCAGGCAAGAGTGCTTCTATTCTATGATGCCTTTCAAGTATATAAGCAGGTAGAGAAATCTGTATAGTCAGATATGGGCTATTGTCTCAGTCAATACTTTTAGAGGCCTCCACGTCTTCAGTCAAGACAAACATCTTCTCCCCTATTTGAAGAAATACACTAATTTGCAGACCTTATAGGACTTGGCCTTTGTTTGGTGACCTCACACTGGTTTGTAGATGGAATTTTTCTTGTGTCCTGCAGCTGCTTGGTCTCAAGTAAACACACAGAGGCTTATGTTAATTATAAACCCTCTGCTCTATGGCTCAGATTTCTTGCTAGTTAGCTCTTAAATCTTAACTGAACCCATTTCTATTAACCCATTTATATTAATTTATGTTTTGCCATGTGACTTGTTGCTTACCTGTGTTCCATTCCATCTTGTACCCCATAGCAGATGGCAGCATGTAATCTGACTCTGCTTTGTCCCTCTCTATTTGCTTGGATTTCCAGCCTGGCTGCAAGCTGTCCTACTATAAACCAAAACAGCTTCATTAACCGATGGAGGCAGCACATATTTACAGCATGCAGAAAACATCTTACATCACTGGTTGGTGGCCTGGCATCTGTACTGAATGTTTTCCATAAGATTTCTATTTTTGAGAACCTTGTAGGCCTCACAGGAGGCCACATCACAGCTGTAGTCAAAAATAATGATTCTACCCACAAGGCACAGGACCTTGGGCATGGCTTTGAATATGTACTTGCAATTAATGGTCAAATTCTCCATGATATCACTAAGACAGTATTCACAGCTCTTGTACCATGGTGTGTCTCCCAGCTCCTCATCTGTAAACATAGGGGGCATGTCCAGACCATAGGCTTAGGTACCCACAGCCATGCCAAAACTACACCTGACATCAAACAAGCCACTAGGGTTCTGGTAGCTAAGAGAATCAATGCCGGACAAATGGCTGAATGGTTTTGTTTGATGAAGAAGCTGCAAATGGAGCTCAGGTGTCAGTCTTTTGAGGACAAAAGGCTCAAACTAAATATATATTCTAATGGTCTATTGTAAATGCAAGTCCAACAAATCATCAAATAAGCTTCATTTTGAAGCAGAAAGATATTTCAGAGATGCACAACTGGTCAAAATTCAAAGAAAAAAATGACCATGGTGGAGTCAGCCCCAGTTGGTATATTTACTTCTTATCTCAAGTCTCAGAGAACATTTCAGGAGATAAGTCATCAAGATTGTAAGAGCCAAAGGCCATGTCTGTTTTCAAGGCCAAAGGAGCAAAATCAATGTCTTCTAGACATGATAAGGATACTGCTCCAGTGAAATTTGAGCAATATGGTTGGCAAAATAATACCTACATAATTACCACACAAGTCTACAGGCAGATATAGATGGGGTAATGTTTCTAGTCTCCAAGCCCTAAATGAAGAGCTACTGTCAATGGCTACTGGAAGAGGAAAATTAGCTTTCTCCAGAGATGAACTCACACATGGACTATCATTTCCCCAGTGGCAAACTCTAAGTACATGTACATGTAAGCAATGCTAAGTGGATTCAGTATGATGTGTGTGTGTGCAAACATTTAACTTAGATTTTGACAATATACTTATATTTGACAATTATATTTATATTCTAACAATAATAACTATAGAATAAAAGGTCATGAATTCCAGAAGTAGCTCATGAGAAGGACATGGGAAAAGTTAGACAGGAGAGGAGAGGTGGAAATGGTGTGCATACTGGTATTTATATATAAAATTAGCAAAACAAAGTAAAAAAGCAAAACTGAACTGAAATGAAAAAGCATAATTGAAAGAAATAAAAATGTATAGCTTACTATTACTAAAATGAATAATCATTATAAAGTATACAGATTTATTTTGGCAACATAATTTCAGAAACTTAATTATACATATGTATCAAGCAATTATTGTAAAAAATCTAATAAAACTTCAAGTAGCTAAGTTATACACTAAATCATAGTTTTAAACTTCATAAAACTGATTAGCATACATTTTCTTTTAAAAAATGCTTAATGTGAGATTAATATTGCACTTATGCACAATCTCAAATGTATTAGTCATTTCTACTGCAAAATGGCAATGCATTAATTTATTGACTTTATTTTTGCTTCATCTGCAATTTATTGTCTATTTAATACTTTTTCTTTTCTAAATTCTCAGTGCTGAGATTCAGAAATTTCATTACTTTTACAATTAAATGCTGTATTCATGCACCTGGCACTTGATTCTTTAGTGTTCCTAGTATTGATATATGATTTGGCTGAAAGTACTATTCAATGGATCAAATACTCATCAAGGACTTTAATGTTCTTGGTTTGGATAAATCCTATATGAATTACCAGTCATAGTTTTTCTCTATCCCCATTAAAGTTAAAGTAGTAACAATACTCTTAATATCTTGAGGAAGTAAAAATTATTTGCCTTAGAAGCAGGAATTAGACTAATTTTCTTGTCTTTAAATGAAGTTACAGTACAAAGATAATGAACACTGTTATTGTTTAGGATGTATCTTATTATCCCATAGATAAAATTAGTGTAATTCTCATTTAAATATTAATGGCACAATGAACTATCCTTTTGTTAAAATCATTTTAAAAGTTCAAATGGAACAAAATACTCAATTATGTGTAAATATATAAAATGTCCTTCCCTGATCAAACTGCTTATGCTTTAATTCTGATATATCTTGAAAGAAACTGGTGATTTTTAAAAATTGAATTATTAACAGAAAAATAAAAACAGAAGTATGAAAGAGAGTTCAAGGGCTAACAGGTAATTGCTAAGTTCACACAGTCCAAAGAACATAAGACATTCCTCAAAATACAATTGTCTTGTTGAATGTTAATTTTTTAGAAAGAGTAAAATGACTCATTACTACCATTTTTTTAAACTATTTTATAGGTTCTCATCAATATTTAATATGCATGTTATATAAAACTCAGTCCTAAATATATTAATTATAAACTTATTGCTTTGTTCACAAAATTATTTTCTTAATTTTATTTTTCTGTTATTTGCTCTTAGTTTTTAGGTCACAATTTCATCATTAAATTTTCATTTAATACTGTTTACTCTTTCACCAATATTACTTTCATTCATTTTCCTCATGTTTCTGTTATGGTGCTAACTTTCGTCTTCAGGCTCAGCACGAGATTTACCTATTTGTTATCTCTGAAATTACTACTCACATTTTACTACTGAACTTTTGAAATAATTATCAACTTTTTTTACATTTCACTTTTGGAATCAGTAGGTGTGGAGACAGGGTTTTGTTTGGTTTGGTTTGGTTTGGTTTTTGTCTTTTTGGAGGAGTCAGGTTTCCTATTTTTTAACACCTATAGTACTTCTTTGATATACTTTGATCATCTATTTAGTCAGATATTTCTTCCTGCTTTTATCTATAGTTATTTCTTTTGAGAAGACTATTCTTGAGGGCTTTATTTCCAATGACCAACACATAAACCTATACAAGATGTATAAAAACACTTAAAATTAAAATAAAGCTTATATTTCAAATAATCATAAACAAGCAGAGAATAACATTTTTTTCTTTTCTCAGAAATCAATAGGAACTTTTACTAAATAGTGTTATCAATTTCACTTACAAAATTTTTATATCTAAAAAGGCCAAAAATAATTAAAACCAGATGTCAATAATAAGGAAAATTAAAGAAGATACACAATTACTTAGAGAATTAAAAACATACTGAGGGAACTAGAGAAGAATTTTTTTTTGAGGTAAAAACAAGTTTTTCTATTTAAATACTTATGGTAAAATTTTAGCTAATAAGAGAAAATAAAATGATATGCTTGTGCTATTTAAACTGTTTCCATTCATGCATTGTTTTATATTCTAAATTTATCTTTCCATTTTGTGATTATAAAGACAACCAATGATAAATTTAATAAACATAGAATACCAACAATTCTAAAGCAGAAAAATGGAACATGCTCACACCCCACCCCAACATATACTCTCACATACTCTTATCATTTTTCCTAGTATGAAACAAATAATGCTAATTTGGGATTATTTTCTCTATGCTTATTTATTTTGGATTATAATTAATTTCTGTTATAAATATACTTCAGTATCTTACTTTTAAGAACATAAATATTACAATTATTTTTATATCATTAAATTCTTGCAAACATGGCAAAGAACTGTTTACTACAGTAGTGGTTCATTACACTTGAATATAAATATTGTCTTCTGTGTAATATTGTAAGTAGTAAGTACTGTTGAAACATCTTAACAAAGAAAATACTTTTCGAGTACCATCTTTAGGAGAAATTTGAAGGACAGCTTTTAGAGAAAGAATAGGCATGTGTTAGAGAGTGAGTGTAGGCTGTTAATATGTATATATATTATTTGGTGATTTTACATCATGTACCCCATCAAACTAAGTTATCAGACCTCTCAGGTTCATACCTACTCTTATGATCTCCCCATTTACAAAATTGCCCATTCCTGCTGCTAATTTATTTACTAGTGCATAATTAAACTCCCTGTGGCAAGATTCTTTTTTTTCCCTTCTTCTTTATTTATTTTATATTTATCAAGAAAAACAGTAAAATGAATTTAAAATGCTGATAAGTTAACAATAACTATAAAGAAGATAAAAATCATAAGCATGACTTATCAAGAGTGATAATGCAAATAAGATTGCTACACAAATATTTACTTTGTGTTCAGCTTTCCCTCTGAATTTTTTTTTTCCATCCCTGTATATCCTTATTCAAGGTCCCTTCCCCCTCCCACAACATCAGGTCATGTTTTCTTCTCCACAAATCCCCATCCCCTCGCTGGGCAGGCAGCAGACAGTCCTATGGTCCCACTGACCCAATAATGCTTAGTTCAATCTCCACTCCTGGCAAATCCAGTTTTGTCCCCCCTTCCTCAAGAGTAAGTCAAGTGTTCCTATAGTTGGAGTGGGGTCCGAAGAGTCAGTCCAGGGTGTTTTTGATCCCAAGCAGTTCAGTGGTTGTGGTTTGCAGCTTGGGCATGCTTGGCATTTTTTTCTTGTTTGTTTGTTTAGAGACCACTAATGAGTGAGTACAACCCCTGCTTATCTTACTCAACAAAAGAACCTCAGGAGTTATCACCATCCCTGACTTCAAGTTATACTATAGAGCTACAGTAATAAAAACAGCCTGGTACTGGCATAAAAACAGACTTGTGGACCAATGGAGTAGAACTGAGGATCCAGACATTAACCTAAAAACCTATGAACACCTGATCTTTGAAAAAGAGGCCCAAAACATTCAATGGAAAAAAAGATAGCATATTTAACAAATGATGTTGGCATAGCTGGATGGAAGTGTGTAGAAAAATGCAAATAGATCCGAGCCTTTCACCCTGAACAAAACTCAAATCCAAGTGGATCAAAGACCTCAACTTAAACCCAGCCACTTTGAACTTGATAGAAAAGAAAGTGGGAAATACACTTTTAAGAATTGGCACAGGCAACCACTTCCTAAATATAACACCAGTGGCACAGACACTAAGAACAACAATCAATAAGTGGGATCTCCTGAAGCTAGGAAGCTTCTGCAAAGCCAAGGACACAGTCAATAGGACGAAATAACAGCCTACAGAATGGGAAAAGATTTTCACCAACCCTACAAGAGATAGAGGACTGATCTCTAAGATATGTAAAGAGCTCAAGAATCAAGAACACAAAACTTTGAATAACTCAATCAAAAAATGGGGTACAGATCTAAAAAGGGAATTCTCAGCAGGGGAACTATGAATGGCTGAAAGGTACCCGAAAAAGTGCTCATCATCTTTAGCCATCAGAGAAATGCAAATCAAAACAACTTTGAGATACCACCTAACACCTGTTAGATTGGCTAAGATAAAAGGCACAGATGACAGCCTATGTTGGAGAGGATGTGGAGCAAGGGGAGCACTCCTCCATTGTTGGTGAGAGTGTAAGCTTGTTCAGCCACTTTGCAATGCAATATGCAGGCTTCTAAGAAAATTGAGAATCAATCTCCCCAAGGACCAAACAATACCACTTCTGTGTGTATACCCTAAAGATGCACAGTCATACTCCAAAGGCATTAGCTCAACTATGTTCATAGCAGCATTATTTGTAATAGCAAGAACCTGGAAACAACCTAGATGTCCCTCAACTGAAGAATGGATTAACAAACTGTGGTACATCTACACAATGGAATACACTCAGCAGTAAGAAAAAACGATATCCTAAAATTCACAGGCAAATGGATGGATTTGGAGAATATCCTTCTGAGCAAGGTATCACAAACTCAGAAAGAGAAGAAATTTTAAAATATCCTTGGGATAAATTTCTTTTATTTGTTTCCATATGTTTTAGAAAATAAAGTCCCTTTTTCCATGTATCCCCTTGCTCTTCCTCCCTTCCCCTTCCCAATCCCTCCCAGTCAGCCTTCAGCATCCCTCCTCCCCATCACCCCCCATCCCTTCCCCCAAAAAGGCAAGAGGTCCCAAGGTGGATCAGCTCAGCATCCACTCCAGGCAAGTTCAATTTTCTCATCCTAATATCCAGACTGGGTTAAGTGTTCCTCTGGAAGGAATGGGCTTAGAAATGTCAGTCTGTGCACAGAAACACAGTCTGAACCCTCCCCTTGAGGCTCCACATATTGTCTGTGTCAGTGAACAGTTGCATATCGTGGGAGGGCCTAGTTTCTTTTCCTGATGGTTCCCCAGTGTCTGTTCTTAATTCAGTGAGCTCAGTAGTAAAAGAATGTGAAAAAGGCATGAGGCAGAGAAAAGACAAACATGAAAGAATCAAATTTAAATAAGTGAAAAAAAGAGAAGAACGGTAGAGAAGGATGTTACAAAGGGAAGAAAAAGAGAAAGAAATTACAAAAGACAAAAAGGAAATTGAAAAGGTAAATAAGTGTAGGAAGGGCAATAAAGAACATTATTTTTTAAACAACAAAATGTTATGAAAATTACAGAGAAAAAAATTGGGAAAATATAGGGAATAAAAGCCAAAAAGAGTAATAAAGAACAAAATGTTTGCTGAATAATGACTTAGAGTAATAAACAGAATTAGATGAATGTATCAAAGAAAATGAGCAAAAAACATTCTTGTAAAAATAGTAAAATATAAAAGTATTTTTAAGTTAGTAAGGATACCTGGAGGTGCCTCCCAATTTTGTTGGGTCAATGAAAAGAAGCCTTAGCAATGATATCTGTATAGGTGGAAAATCTGTCCTTATAATTCCATGCTCTTCTGATGCTGGATGTATGTGTTAAGTATGATTCAAAAGTTTCAGAGTTTTCAGGCTTAATAGCAATGAGTGACTATTAGGCTACTCTCAGAATTAATGCAATCAAACTCAAATATTATACTCAGTTGATATCTGCTTTCAACAATAAAGAATATGGCTCCTTTCCCTAAGCTCACTATTTATGAATTCAGTCTATGTGGCATTTTACAAGTTTGTCACCTTCTGTTCCCACAGCTGCTTCCCTGAGCTCCCTCTCACCCTAGACCTGTTTATAAATCATCATTATTTAATCTTGTAGCTGTTCTTCCTTGAGGCTTCAGTGTATCTCAGTTTCCAAGGATAAGTTATCTCTCAAGAAAGCATACTATCCCTTCTTATCAAGCTGTAAACCACAACCACTGAACAGCTTTGGATCTGAAACACTTTGGATCAGCATCTTAGAGCCCATTCCCTCCAGAGGAACACCTGACTCAGTCTTGATGTGGGGGTAAGGATAGCAGATCTGTCTCGAGTGGATGCTGAACTAAGCCACCTTGGGACCTTGGGACCTCCTGCCCTTGCTGGGGAGGAGATAAATAGATGGGGAGAAGAGAGGGTGACTGGGAGGGGAGGGAGAGAGAAGAGAGTTTGAATAAGGGGATATATGGATAAAAATGAGACTTTATTTGTAATAAAAAAAGAAAAAAGTTAAAGAGTATGTCACATTAAAAAAAACCCTGAGTTCACCCTGTAATAGTAGAAGATAATCTAAAATATTAAATTTCCTGCCAGATGAAAAAAAAAAAAAACAACAAAAATAAGTTACAAAGCATGATAGAATAAAATTTCTCTCCACTGCTGGCCAACTTGCAGAGGATTACTCTCTCACCAAAACCTGCATCTGCATTTGAATCTTTAAAGGCTGTGGACTTCTCTTGAAGGTAGGAATAAGTGCAAGATTCTGGACTTCTTGGCTTATCTATTAGAGGAATCTTTGATGAGAAATCAAGAATCTGGAGCTATGTTGTGTTTGGTTTTTTTGTTTGTTTGTTTTCATGAGTCACCACTGTTTTATATATATATAAACATTCTTTCTATAGCAGATCTGTCTCGAGTGGATCTGCTTTCATCTATCCTGTCAACATTTTTATGAATTTCTGAAGCCTTTTCTTTCTTTCTTGGGAATATGTCCATCTTTTCATATTCTGACTCTTATGTTTTACTGAGTTACATGGATGTAGTTTGTAGCCTGTCATCATTCCCATCTCAACATTTAACTATTTCACATTATATTATGTTATTACATTATTTTGAGATGCAAAAATAAATGATTCCTAGAATACATTTCCCTTATAATGAATCACCCATTATTTATGCTGATGGCTAAAGACTGATACATTTTTTTATTATGTATAAAGGCTCATTTTGTATCCATGTATCCCCTTGTTCAAACTCCCTACCCCCTGCCCCCCCCCACAGTCACTCTCTGTTCTCCCCATCTCCTTATCTCCTCCTCATCAAGGACAGGAGGTCTCAAGTTTCCAAGGTGTCTTAGTTCAGCATCCACTCCAGGCAGATCTGCTTTCCTCAATCCAACATTAAGAGTGGGTCAGGTGTTCCTCTGGAGGGAATGGGCTCCAAGGTGCTTTGGGTATTTCTTAAGAGGCCTCAAATCAGATAAATGACTCATTGCAATGAACATTTACAAATTAAGAAGTATGAATTTAGAGGTATACTGTATAACTCATTGTGTCACACTACAGCTTCCACACTGAGATTTTCTTTAACTTTTTGTTGTTGATGATGATGCTGATTTTTGTTTTGTTTTGTTTTTTTCTTTTAAAATTTTTTATGGTTGTTCAAAGTTAGAGGGCAGATGTGAAGTAATAGGGAGATAAGTGGGAACAGAATGCATGATATGAAATTCATAAAGGATCAATTTTTAAAAAAAGACTTTTTTTTTGAAGAATTGGTTTTTAGTATACACAAGCTCCTACCACTTTATTGGTATGAATTTCCTCAAATTTTCAAGAACTGTCTATTTCCCTACATTGTCTCAGTTAGATATCTAGTTATAGCCCTGTGATGTTTTAGTTTATTTTCCTCTACATTTACTCAGTAAGTATTTAATCAAAAAAGAATGGATGAGTGAATGAATTCCCTCATCCTGCAGAAGGCTGCATGTGCTGAATCACAATGTAGAGTCTGAACTCTAGCTGAGCCTTTCACCTCCTTGGTAGAAATTCAAAATATTACCAATGATCTGTTAAATCAGTGTTTCTATGGAGAGCAAGAGGACAGAATCATTTTGCAAGTTTCCTCTTCACACATAAACATTTTCTCAAAATGGAGATGTTATCCAGTGATATTCATGAAGCTCCCTGTCTTTTAAGCCACACATTTCGCTTACTATAAAAAGGATCTATTCTGGCTGCATATTTTTTAATATATGCTGAATAAAATGACTATACCTTGTGCCAATACCTCAGATAATTGTAAAAGGAAGTTTCTGTGCCAGAATTTTCAGCCTAGCCCTAAGGTTCAGACCCACTCACAGCCCTACTGCCACTTAGCCCCAAATAAGCACACAAAAACTTACATTAATTTCATGCTGATTAGCCTATGGATCAGTTACATAACTTGCTAGCTCTTAATTCTTAAACTAACTCATGATTCTTATCTTGTTTAGCCATGTGGTTTGATACCTTTTCTGAGACAACATTTCAACATCTTTCTTTTGCATCTGCTGGCATCTCTACTCTGTTCCTCCTGTTCCTAGAGTTTTATTAGTCTCACCAACACTTCCTATCTGCCTTCTGGCCAATTACACTTTTATTAAACCAGTAGAAGGGACAAATATTTACAATGTACAAAAATATAATCTCATAGCAGATAATACCTGGAAGCAACATAGAACAACAGTGACAACCTTAGAATAATCACCTTCTGTGTTGGGAATGTTCATCTGTATGGTGTAAATAAAGAAACTGCTTTGGCCTGTGCAGGGCGCTATAGTAGTAGGCAGGAAACCAGAGACAAGTAGAGGAGGATGGAGCTAAGACTGACTGCATCCATCCACCAAAGAAGAAGCATGTAGGACCCAGGTGAGGTGGGCCATACCATGTGCCACATGGCCAGATAGATTAAGGTAAATGAGTCAAATTAAGATGAAAGAGCTAGCTAGTAATGTGCCTGACATATAGGTCAAAGAGGATGAAATTAATATAAGCATCTGAGTCATTGGGGGAGGGGTTAAAGCCACCATGGGCAGATCAGACCTCTGGCCCAAATGAGGTCAGAATTTTTTTGCAACAACCTTCCAAGGTGACAAAAGCTAGGAATTAAAGGGGCTATGTCTAAAAATGGAACATAATATAGATAGATGATAATCCCAGATGAATTTTCCTGAACAGTTCATTTTTATGCATTTTCATTTCAAGCCTTCATCCCTTAGCTGAACACTTTTATTTACTGAATTTGGATTTATTTCTTGCCTGTTTAAACTACAGGCCATATGGCCTCACCTTACTAACAGATATGTAGTACTATATGCATCATGGCTGAGTAATACTGGTGAGCATTAAGGCATCTGGGAGACCACACACATTCATCAGATTTGTCAAGGAGAGTGGATCACTCAGAGTTATGCAGACTACAAGCTGGTTTTCCCTGATAGGAGCCAGAGTTGTTGCACGGCAACACATGGTATCTAGACTATCTCTAGCCCACTCCTTGTAACTGCATGCTCATACCACACTGCATCTTGAAGAATGACTAAGAATTCAAGGATATACTAGGCCTAATTAGATAATATATTGTCTATCAAAATCACAAACTTTAACAAGATTCCATACCTCCTCTCCTCTGGACCCTACTTCAGGATTTACTGAACACCAGAGTCACACCTGAGAGGCAGCTAGAATAGGGCTCTGGAATGTTTTTTCCTTTTTCCCCCAATCACAATTTTTTCTCCTTGGGATATTTCCATAGTTCATCAGTTCATGTCTGTTCAAATGCTGACTATAAATTTCCTTAGAAAATCCATGCTTCTCCTGTTTGTCAAGAAGCTTCTGTTGGTATAATAAAATTTTACATCACATCCATGGGAATATCAATAATCTTGATGCTATTTTGTGAATCTATCCATCAATGAGTGAAGACAGACTTTCTGATTGTTTGAATGATAAAGTGTTTCTAGGGGCTTAGAATTTCAAGATTAGTAAGGACACCACTATGAAGTTGTATGGTTATAAGGGCAGAATAACTCTAGTAGTAATGTAAAATATATCACAAATGTTTATTCCTACTTATGTCTGAATATTTTGACAGCATCACTTTGTCAGTTGAGACACTTTGGAACAACAAGAAGTGAAGTAAGAAACCAAAGATGTGCTTTGGGCTAGGAGAGGGAACAAATTGTGTTATAGATAGAATTCTTGTCCAACTCTAACAGGTACCAGATGACTAATCTTTGAACAACTATAAAAAAAAAGAAACCTTCATTTTACCTCTCAGAAGCAGGTTTGAGAACTGTGACAGCAGAATGAACCAGAGAACACTTGGCATCTTGCCCATATATATTGGTTATTTAATGAATAGCTTTAGTTAGAATATCAATTTGAGTATAGATCCTTCATTCTTCTGCCCTGGATTTTATTGTTATTAACTGAGTACGTCACAAAATACAATTCAAGGAAGGAAACAATACTGAATCAGGAAAAAATGCCTTACAACTAAAACTCATACACTCTCTTATAGACAGTATATTATTTGGGGGCTAAGTCTGACATGCTTAGCTGATGGGGAAAAAAGCTCTTATTTCTCTCCTGACTGTTCATTCTCTGTATATACTTTGTACAGTATCTTCACTGCCCTCAGATCCTTGACCATGTTTAAAGTTGTACAAATGACAGTCAAGAAGACCTTCTTAAATACATTGTAAAAGAGAGGGCACTGACTCACAGGGCAGGATAAAGAATGATGCACTGATAATGTGTAGGCAGACTGAAAGAATGCATCTCATTTTTTCTAGGAAACATCTGATTGTTTGAGCATAGAATACTGTTCTGATTTAGCAAGCCTGTGTCCTTTATTGCCTTTTATGGCTTAATGTAAAAATATATACACAAAAATTTAATTTGCATATTCCCTAATTCCACTTGCTCTGAACATTTGCATTTGACTTCTGATGTCTTCCTCATGCTTCTTTCCACTTGTTCTTGATACTTTACATATGTCTTGCTATGTTTCTTATATGATAGCTATTCTCAGACTCTGCCATTTCCTCTGGAGGGCACTAACTTATTTTTCCGTCAAACTTACCCCACTATCATATTATTTTCCAAACAGCAATAATTAACTCATATTTGAATGAGTCAGTGATCATTCTTTATTAAGATTTATTACTATATCCTGTTTTCTTACATGAGCCTGGTAAATAAGTATACATTGAATTTCAGTTTTACAGAATACACTAAAACATTTAAACCAATTCAAAAATTAGCTACATTACATAATTTCTACTATATTTTTAAAGAAATAAGTATGTTACCAGCTTCAATCATAGATTCTAGAGCTAAAATCCTTTTGCTTATAAGAAATAACATTTAGAATTTTCCAAAATTAAACAGCTAAGCAAATGCACAAATAACGTAATGATTTCTTAAATTTTTTCTACTACTACTAATCTTGATTTTACATTACCTAAAATTTTGGCTGCTCTTTTCATAATTAGAGTGTACTCCTGCAAAAACAGTTCCTTTACACTGAGTAAAAGAAACTGATATTCAGCGCTCTACAAACCAAGAGGTTGGGCTTCCATCTGCAGAGTCATCAATGGTCCTGGCCCTCTCTTCCTCATCTCTCAAGGCCTCTTCATACCAGATTGAAAAATCTATTGGGTCACAGCCATTCATCTTTGCCAAGAACTCCAAAACTTTCATCTTGGTAGTTTCAGCATATGCTCTTGGACCCCACAGGAACTCAAAGCATGGAGGCTGGCTACCTGCCACTTGCCGATACTCCAAATAATTCTTCTGCACTAGATCTACAGTGAGGAACTCCCTGGGATCTCCACAAATGAAGTGTTCCTCTCCATCATACACTCCCACTAGCTGCAAGAATTCCCAGATTTTTTCTTCGGGAGCACAGTTCCCTTCTATGAATATTACGCCCAGAATAACTATCAGGAAAGCATTTCTAGGCAGCCTATCATTGTCACTCAGCAAGTCCTCATAGGTGAGATCTAGTGAGTTGATTAAGACATAAGCACTGTTTAGAAGATCACTTTCCTTTACAGTGATGCCGAAGGTCATCTCCAAACATGTAGAAGCTTCAGTAAAGATGTCAGAAAAATAGTTCTCATAATCTTTTGTGACAACCTCATTAATTTCTGATAATGTGATGGGTTCCTTCATTCTATACTTAGAAATGAAAAGAAACACCAAATCAGTAGCTTTTTCTTGTATCAAATTATTCAGTAAGTCTTCCGGGTCTTCTGGAGATTGGATGGCATCTAAACTCTCTTCCTGGAGGCTGGTTTCTTCATCTATATTCTCTCCTAAATTAGATGAAGGGGAGAAGCTTTGAGCATCCTGAAAAATGCTCAGTATCCCAGGGGAAGAGCTCTCATTTCCCCCTAGGTTGCTTTGAAATAGAGAAAAGAATGAAGAGGAGGAGGAGGAAAAGGAAGGAGAAGGAGGGGTAAAACTAGGGAGAGAGACATTAGGAGGTGAAAAAATGATGGAAGCTATATCTGCTTCTTCTCCTATCTCATTTTCTTTCTCTTCTTCCTTCTCATTTTCTTCCTCATCCATTTCATCACTACACCCTTCCTTTTTATCTTCTTCCTCTTTTTCTTCCTCTTCTTCTTTCTCATTGTTATCATCCTCATTTTTATCTTCTTTCTCTTCCTTTATCTCATTTTCTCTCTCCTCCTTTTCAGTTGTGGGAAGTATTAGAAACTCATCCTTTTCAGTTGGGTTCTGGACATTTTCACCTTCCTCCAGGCTGAGGCGTGGCTGTTTTCCATAGCGAGGCATTATTTTGCTTTCTGGAGACAGAAGAGAGAAATGTAAACATGACTGAGGATGATTAGATTGTATAGGCATGGGGAGGCAAGAAAAAAACAGAGTTCAAAGCAATAAAGGAAAATATCCTCTCTTGAATGATATAGAAATGTTTTTAAAAGGTAATTATTGAATTTACCTTAATCCAAAAATCAGCAGTTAATCTCATATACTTTAAATTGGTATGAATTTTGCTTTGCTGATACAAATTTAAAGTCAATTTTCTTATACTGTATATGTTTCTACTCTTGTTTAAGATATTATGCTTATGCAGTTCCTTTAAAATTGTAATGTAATTAAATGCAGATTAATAGTCATCTATGATAACTAAACTTGTAGTCATGATATTTAAGATACTTTTATTTATACAAAGATATATTTCAATTAGATAGGTAATCTTCAAAGATCTACAGAATATGGCATTTAAAATATTTTAAAATCTTGGAATTTCCTGGACAGTAAGACAGATCTGTTCCTGACAATATCAATCTACTTTAAGAGAATGATAGGCATTGAAGAAACTCCATATGGAATTTACTTTCTTTGTGGCAAAACTTAGCCACAGGACAAGAAACTGTTCTTGTATTGACTGCTTGACAGTATGCAGTATAAACTCAACATGCAGGACTCATAGGAAAGTGACCTCCCAACTTTAGCAGAACAAGCTGAGATGGTCCTTCAGGTTCCTGCTTCAAAGAGAAAACTGCCAGATATCTTTCAGGACCCAAGGAGAAGCAATTGACGTACTATGTCAGAATGGGCAGGGAAGTCCTTCAAATTTCCTGCTTAACTGAAAGGCATGCCATAGAATCTAGGCCTGTAGTCTGAAGATGGATTCCCTACTGTAACAAAGGAACTTTAGGTGACTGCCCAGGCAGACAGATGTCATTGCTGTCATGTCTTGATTTTGGAAGTTGCCTGCACTTTCTGTTTACTTGGGTAATATTATGTCCTTTTGTGGTCTTTGATGGAGTTGAAGATTAGTTAATTTTATGTATAGTTTTCCTTAGTTATTTTAAAAGGTATATTAATATGAAACATCACCATCATAAGGATAAAGTAGATGATATAATATTTTCATTAATTTTGCTAAACACAAATAGACTACATATTATAACTATAATTCTTTCTTGATATCTCTTTTGATATATGTAATTTTGCTATTTTGAAATTGAAACCTTCTTTTTTGATTAGACAGAAAAGAGGAAATGATGTGAGATGTCTTTCTGTATGCTGTGAATATCATTCATTAATAAAGAAACTGTCTTGGCCTTTGTCAGGCATCTTAGATGTAGGTGGGGAAATACAAGCATTGATACAGGGGAAGGAGAGTGAAGTCAGAAATGAGATCCAGCAGCCCAAAAGGCAAAATATAAAAAAATAGGTGAGCCACAAGCCATGTGGCAGGACAGAATAATGGAAATGGGTTGAATTAAGATTCAAGAGCTAACTTGCAATATGCTTGATTTATAGGTTGAATAGCATGTAAATAATATAAGAGTTTGTGTGATTATTTGTGACTGCTGGTCCAGATCTCAGGGTTAGGCCAGGCCAGAAACCTACTATTACACATGAAGGCTTTAACAATAAAAATGACTTACAGGTCTTCTCCACGTGATATGGTATAGCCTCAAAGTTCTGCAGCCTTTCTATTTGGCTTGCCCTTTAGAAACCTATAGAAGAAAATGATAAAAAGTTTTTAGGGTTCATTCAGATGGCAGAGACTGACTTCAAGAAGTACACTAAAGTATGTGGACCAATTGCCCCAGGGTTCCTGTGTTCTGTCTTGCAGTGTTTGTGCATATTCAGGTATGTACCTCACCTGGACTCTTGGTACTTTCTGGGTCTCTTTGTTTCCTATGATCTTGAAAACATGTAACTGACCCCAAGGTTCTCATTATAGTTTTTTGAAACTTTGTAGTAGGAAACTAGATGACATCCCTAGGTTAATAATAAAAGTAGAGCAGTGGATTCTCTGTGTTTTCAGGGCTGAACTCTTAATAATTGTTGGTTGAAAGGCCCTTTCGTGCTTACCTCTCCTCCTTGGAAAGGATAGATTGCCCCATCTGGTAGACTGAGGTCAAATTCATAGGATAAGACATAATATTCCTAACACAATGAAGTGAAAGTGATAGAGCACCATTTAGAACCAAATCAGACTAATCTGAATGACAATGAAGTACCAGCCAGACTGCAGGGATAACAACTCTCCTGGCTTAGAAGTTTTTTCATTATTTTTCCTTATTTTTTTATTTATTTTACATCCTGACTGCATCTTCCCCTTCCTCTCTCCTCCTATTCCCTCCCCTCAACACCCTTTTGCTCTTACTAATCCACTCCTTCTCTGTTTCTGTTCAGAAATGAGCAGGCCTCCTATGGATATCAATAAAGCATGACATCAAGTTGCCATAAGATCTTTCATTCTTTATAATGATAACTTTTAGATTTTTCCCTCTGTTGCCCCTGTTCTGCCTTCTCAGAACAAGTACTCAATTATTTGAGCATGCAGATAGGGTATGAATCACATGTGAAAGCTTTTGTCCTTAAAAAGAGGATTAGGACTGTGTCCTTGTTCTTCATTCAGGAATGTTACCTGATCTCCACACAGATTTTTCTCTTTGCTGATCTGCTATTTTTCTTTCCCAGCTGGGCTTAGCCTTGTCTTCTGATGAAGATGTTTAGTTCCTGAGAATAGAGACAACAATGGGGGCGGGGGGGGGACGTGAAATACTGGTGAAGCTTTTCCCTAAAAACTATACATCTTCTTTCTCTACCACCAAAGAATTAAAAGAAGACATCTATAACTGGCCAGGTAGTTGCCTTGAGATGTTCCATGTAATTCAGAACTATTACAGATTCTTGAGTTTCATGTTGAGACTCTAAAGTTAATGAGGCTGTTTGAGAAGGTGCTGGACTACAATCTATTTGAGAGGAATTCCAGGTTTGGGAGACAAGTACAAAAGTGCCCTGACAGATGAGTGAGAGCACTGGTTAGGATAATTTTGATCACAGATGTAAAGGAACTCACATTCCCTTCTTCATTACTGTCTGTAGGGGTAGCTTCAGACAGAGAGAGATTATGTTATATCAAAGATTTCAATCTGGGAAGCCTTTAGTGAAGAGGCTGTACTGTGATTAACAACAAAGGTTTGTAAAATATCAATGAGAGGACTTTGTCACACTTTCCCCAGTCCTTCATCACTGGGTCAGTCTTTGGATATCTTCCAAGGCAAAGAATCTTTCCCAACTTTTTGGAATACATTAATTCCCCTTCTGATAGGACAGATCTTCCTTGGGGTCTGAACACAGAATTATGGTGAAAAGTGATCTTGCTGATAATCTTACTGAAACCTCATCTCAGCATCCTAGTAAGGCTGCCTGAAAGTAGCAGGACTAACATTACTGATTTTTGAGTGGAAAGGTGAGTCTCATTCCTTTCTCTAAAAGATCCTCTACTTCTTCCAGAGTTCTCACAAGCCTCCTTTGGGTTATTTTCTCCTTAGTGTTCAATAAGCAATTACCTTAGTTAGCAGGGCTATTCCCCTACAATTTTTGTGGGAGAAGGAAAAGCTCTGACTGTTTCCTCAGAGTCAAGTCCCTAAAGAATGGAACTTCTACTCATGGTATTTGCTATCTCATATGCTATTGAGAAGACCCAGCGTAGAATAAATCCCATTGATCAGACTACCTAGAACCACACAAAGATAATAATTGAAGAAAATTGTGGCAGAGGTATATTTCTGTGGAGGATGGGCAGACTCTTTATTTTTCCTCTTACACTTCCCAGTACTCCCTAGAGACCTGTCCCTAATTTTTCAACATGCAGGAAATGAAAAATGAAAAACCCAAGTCAATTTCAGATGTGAAATAATTATATCTCTTATTCCCTGAACATTTTACCAGAGCAAAACATTTCATATTGTGACATGGCCTCGATAGAGCAGTGTGTCAAATATCCCTTTTATAGGAGTCACATGTAAGATGTTATCCATATCAGATATTTATATTATAGTTCATCACAGTAGAAAATAACACTTATGAAGTAGCAACAAAATACTTTTGTGGTTGAGAGTCACTACAACATGAGGAACTGTATTAAAGGGCCATAGCATAAGGAAGGTTGAGAACCATTGACCTATAGCTTATATGAGAAATTTCCTAGGCAAGCAGCACTGACCATCCATCCATCTCAGTTTCTATACAGAAAAGGATGACAAAAAAGGCTGCTCTCTCAAATTCCTCCTTTTCAAGGTTGAGATTCTTACACATAATGACCAGAATCCCAACCTTCCACAGAAGTCTCACCTCTCTCAACTTGCAAGATAAAACTTTAGAAACAGCAGGCTCCTCCTAATAACTGAAACTTGCTATTTGAGAACATAAACAGACTCTCTCTATATGAGGGAAAGAGGTAGGCGCTAAATCCTTGCATGACTCCCTTCATGCCTCCTGAAGTTAGGACTGTTTCCCTGCCAGCCATAGTCCAGCCACCTGACAAAAAGCCGCATTTCCCTTGAACCCTACAAACAGAAAAAGGAAGCAAACAGAAGACCCATCTTCCTTGGGTCTTCCTGGAGGTCCTACATCAGCAACTGAGACTATTTATGCCTCTTTCTATGGGAAGAAAATGTTCATATTATCCTTTAGCACTTTCCACTCAATGAGCAGAGTTTGAGTTTAGCTCTATCCCTAAAAGCTTCTCAAACAAGGAAGGATTCATTAACCCCCATTACTTGTGCTGTATACTAATTCTCCCACTCTTCCATCACTATCCTTCCAAGGCTCTCTATTTACAGTCCTTAGACTTAGGCCCTGCTGACCCAGTTCTGCCATCTCTCAATGTCTTACTGTTCTCAATATCCCAGATGAAATCTGAAAATGACATATCACTTACCCTTCCTGCATCATTTCTGAGATGAATACTGGAGAGACCCAGGTGTGTGAGCCTAGTCTTCCCTCAACTTCTTATTTCACTCTGCGAGCTCTCTTCTCAATATTTCCTGAGGCTGAAACCTGTGTCCCACTAAGCCCAGTGCCCTCTGGCCTTGCCTGCCTTAGACTTCCTCACAGAGCTCCAGGTAACAAACAGCAAACTGGAACAGACTGGATGACTCTGTGGCAACAGTCTGAGCTACTGGGATTGGCCACACCTCTGTGAAAAGAGAAAGCCCACTATTCTCTGAGGCTCCTCCCACTGAAGGCTGAGACTGCTCCTGATAAACCAGTTTCAAACTCATTTCAAAAACGTAAAGTCCCATAGTTCTGACATTGAGCTTGTGGAAACAATGTTTAGAACTTGCAACCTTGCCTAGAGTTTCCCAGAGCCAAAATCTGGTCAAACAGGACTAAAGCCTTATTATTTCTGTAGGGGTGGGAAGGCTCCCTTCCATCTTTCATCCTCCTCCCCTCCAGATTAGGACTTTTCCTGAGTTTTGGTCTTTTCCAAAGCCACAGACTACTGACATTAAATTTACAGAAACAATGTTTAGAGCTGCAATCTTGCCTAGTAATTACCAGGACATAGCCTGGTTAAAGAGCACAGTCACTTAACTATTTCTGTAGTGGTCAAGGAGGCTTCCTTCCTTTATTCCTTTAGAATCCTAACTCTTAAGGTTAGGGTTCTCTAAAAATGAGCCTGGTCCACTAACTCCTCCAAACATTTTACTGCTCTCAGTCAACTTGATATGAGGTAGAAATAGCATATTCTTCACTCTGTCTGGATGGTCTCTCAAAAGAATCCTGGAAAAGGTGAGAGCCAAACCCCTATACATGAGAGTAGGAGTTTTCTAAAAGCCCATCAGGCTCTCCCATTCATTCTTCAGCAGATCTCTCCTCAATCTGAATCCTGGGACTTCGTCCTTTACTGACCTGAATCTAGCCTTCTTTTTTAAAGTATTCATCTTCTGTTGATTTCTCAAGTGGAATTTTTGGGAAAAACTGTCATCTGAAAGTTGACATGCAACCCTCAGGCTTTAGGGAAACTGCTTGAAAACATGGGATTGGAGACTCTAATATTTATGGGCAAAGGGAAAACTGACAATCCCCAACTGCCATTGACTTTGCCCTGATGTTTATGAAGTTTAGAATCACACAATTAAAAAGTTTCAATTCCCAAGATTATCAATATGAAATTCAAGAAACAGCACACTGCTTATTCAGCCTATAGTGCATCAGAAATGACTGCCAGGGTAGACAGGATTAGCTCCATTTTTTTGGAAGGGGTGTGCCACTTAATTCCCACTTGGTACCAAGTTAATCCTCTCTCATTTGAATGTTTATCTTGTTTGTGAATTCTTTCCAGCAGTCCTAAGTCCAACCTACCCCCAAATCCTTACCTCCTGTGGACTCTGGCCATGACATGCCTGGAAAGAAGGATTTTTTGAGATATGACCTAAAGAATATGCATCATCAGGGAGTGAAGTCTCCTATGAAAAAGCCAAAAGTCTTTTGTATTCTAGAAATGGAACATGGGAAAAATATTTGAAGCTCTCATGTATCCTGGGGCCCTCAACTTCTGGAGGAAGTACCCTGGAAAGTAGAGCATTCTTTAATGCCTGTGGATGAGGGAAATGTTCATACTCTTCACTCAAGTTCCACCTCCTTAGGACTAAAATTTCAACTCCCTCTCCAAGTATCTATTCTATGGATTTATCCAGACAGAACCCAGGAAATCATGCATTGTTCTGACTTCTTACATTCAGGCAGACATAGCTTCCTGGGAGTGCATAGGCAAAATAATTCTGTCTGTTGGAGCAAAGAATGCAGCAAATTCTTTCAGGCTTCCTTTAAGGGAAGGCCTTTAGGGTGATGCTGGGAAGGCAGGGACTTAGATAAGAGTTAACTGCGAAAAGCTGCAGCAGGACCCTTGTAATTGTGTCTTCTTAAGGAATGCACCTTTGTGGTTAAACATTCCTGAACTGAAGCTTAGGTTGTTGCTGCTTTTTCAGTACCTAAGCGAACAGAACTTTTTCTCACACATGTAAAGTAAAATCCTTAGTACATCCTAACATTATTAAATCACTTATATTATGGTTTTGACCCTTTCTCACTTTTCTAAAGGATTAGGAGAGAAACTCCCTAAAAGGAGCCTACCATTATTTCTAAGGGAAAATTGTTGGTCACTTTATTCTAAGAGTGTGTCACATATCCCATGAATACTCATTTTAAAAAAAAATCCTTACATAGACTCATCAGTGCAGCTCTTCCCTTTGGGGCAGCCCAGTCTATTCTGTCTTTGAAAGACTTGTTTTGTTTACCATTGTTAAATAAACTTCTATGTAAATTACCTGTATTTCTGAGTCACTGAATTCATTCCTTCGAAAAGATGAGAACCAAAAGATCTTTATAAAACCCACAATATTTTCCCAGGCTAGAAATTCTCCCTTAGCAATCTGAGTACACAACCCTCTTCAGAGAAGTTTTGCTTCCATGATCTCCAGACATGAAAATCTGAGAGACAAAATAGTGTGAGTAATGGTCAGGAATGGAGATTCTGTTAGAAAATTTCTTTGTGTGTGGGACCAGCACCTTCAACTTATTGTAGGGAAATGCTTTAGCTCGTGCCCTCCCAACCCAAGTCCAGCCCCACATGCAAAAGCCATAAGTCCCTCCAGCACCTAACACAGAACTGTAAAAATACATCAAATTTTTAACTTTTCTCTCAAATTATTTGTAGCAAACTTTGAACTCTCCTTTTTCTCCACTACTGAACGTACAAGCACTTAGACTTGTTTTCTTCATTCCCAGATAGATACCTTCTGTAAGACGGTAAATCCTTTTTTTTTTTTTTTTTTCACCAATGCCTATTGCCCTTTGGGATCTAGAAATATTTGAATAGCCAGCATAACCAATTTTCCTTCTTTGTTAAAAGGGAAGATTAACCCTGAGAGATGGTTAAGAAATTAAATGTATAGTCTACTCTTCCAGAGGACCCAGAGTGAATTCTCCAAACCCATGTGGCAGTTCATATATGTCTGTAATTCTAGTCCCAGGGCATTCAAATCCCTCTTCTGACCTCCATGGGTGTGAGGCACATATACAGTCCATATGTATATGCATGCAGGCAAAACATCTATACACATAAAAATAAAATAAAAATAAAACAAAAGGAATGCCTATCCAGCTAGCAGCATCCCCCACCTCCTCTCCTTTTCTTTTCCTACTGCTTTACAAAACTAGCCAAGCAGGATTAGATTTTAAGATTAGACCTTAGCAAATGAGGAAGAGCAGAGTCCTCTCTTGTGTTCAGGATAGAAGGCGGAGGTCACATCTGTTGGATGTGCTTGCTTTACCTTTTCAGGGAGAATTCATCATCCTTATTATAAGAAGTAAACTTGTCTTCTTCAGACTCTTTCTTCAAATTTGGAATTTCTTTCTTTTCTACCCTAAGACTACTTCTAATAACATTTACGGTAATGAATTGCTTAATGTGTTTCTCTAAATGTACCTGGCCTAGAGGCTCCAAGACCATCTCCTTGAGCAGGCAGGTCTTTTGGGTGGGGGGGGTCCTATTCCTATGAGTGAGAGAATAGCCTCTTTATCTTCTCCCTCCCCGTCCTCATATGCCCCTCATAAAAAGCCTTACCTTGGGCGCCAGGCATGGAACACAGGACACGGTTAAGGCAAGGGGAACTGCCTGAGCAGGTGGAACAGGTTTACCCCTATAAGCACTTCGATAGTCCCTCCCAGCACTTTCTTACAGACTTCCTCCCAATGGCTATCTAGGCTAGCTAACCTCTGACCCAAATCAAGTTTACTTTCAAATAGCCTAACATCTTACAGACTTGCCCCCCCCACAAACACATACACAGGAATTTTTTTTTTCCTAAACCTATACTAGACCCTAGTTTAGTCTCCTTCTGAAAAATGTAATTTCCCTCCAAATCCAAACATAGAACTCTGCCGCTGAGCTTAGGCAAAAATTTGCCGAGACTTGTGAAGCAACTAGTTTGGTAAATAATAGGGGACCCACAGTATTTCTGTGAGGAAATTTCATGCTCCTACTCCTCTTTCAGTATCTCCCCACCTCTCTGACAACTACAGGCTATCTCCATATCAAAAAGTTTCCCATTCCCTACCAGAAACACCTAACCCAGTCCTAATATTGGGATGAAGGAGTCAGATCTGACTCAAATGAAGCCCAACTGAACTGGCCCACTGTCCTTGTGCTCCTTGGGGAGGGAAGGGAGGGGTGGGGGGAGGGTGATGGAGGATTGGGAGCTTTTGGGAGAAGGGAAGAGAGGATGAGCAGAGGGATACATGAAAACAATGAAATCTTTTTTAATTAAAAAAAAAAGGAGGGGAAAAAGAAAGAAAAAGTTTAACTTCCTTCAAATTCCCAAACTGGAACCCTGGAAACAGTACCTTACTCGATCGGGCTTGAGACTTTCTGGGTTATCTCTTTAACAAGAGAATTTGAGCCCTTCTGTTGCTTTGGAGAATGCTAAAGTTTCTAATTTCCTTTCAGTATCCTCTCAGTCTCATAAGCTTCTCTTCTTGTTATTTCCAAGGCTTCCAGTTCATCTCTCAGCTGTCACAGTTTCAGTTTAGTCCCTCATCTCCCTTAGGGCCCCTCCGTGGAACTCCTAATATTTATAGGAGCTGTGACAGGATATTGAAGTTGGAAGGGTTAAAGCTTTAAGAAGGGAGGATTAGTGACTCCATGTCTCCAGGAAGGGGGAGTTCGTTCAGTCTTCACACGAGGTCCTTCTTTTAATATTTCACAAAACTGAGATGTTTTACTGCTGACCAGAGTTCAGCTCTGTCACAAAGCCTCACATCCCCCAGACTCCAGACACTGGACTCCGGAAAGATTACAACCCTTATCATGTTTGATGCCTCCGGGAAAACTGCCTGACCCAGGGAACTCAGTACTCTGTATATCCGTGAGGAGAGAGGCTTCTAGACCAAATTTGGAACATTCTGTTCATGATTGGCCAGGGCTAGATAACCTCCTTCACCTTCTGTGAACTATAAACCTCAGAACTTCCAAATGGAATTCAGAAAACAGAGTAGGTGGGGACCTTGAGCCTACTTGATGGAAACCAGAGCCCAGTGAGTCTGTCATGTCCTGTTTGAATGGTGATCCCTATCTTCTTTTGGTTCCTTACTTAATGATTAGCTAGTCTAAGACTCTACCTTCAGTTGAGCTTAGTTTGACCATATTAGATGAAAATCTATCTCCCTTGAACTCCCATAACTGAAGTCAGAATATACTAAATCCAGGAACCCTGTCTTCCACCTTCCAAAGAGAAGATCTGAGGAAGAACATTGCTAAGGGTGTGAGAAGGTCCTAGCTTAATTTTTCTCCTTGTTTGAGGCACTGCCTTGGGTTTTTGGGCCTGAGTTCTTTGAATCCAGAAAAATGTCCCCCCCCTCCATTCTAAAAACTACAAATTAGAATTGAAAAAAATAGACTTTGATTCCTCTATTTCTAGGGGTTTACCACAGATGTCAGCTAATTGAGTGTGGTTGAAATTGTAGACATTTAGTCAATTCTCCACAAGATGGTAAGTGATAGTTATACATGAACCTCATAACTTTTCTCCTGTCGTTGTTCTATCCCTGAAGCAAAGGTACTCATTGATTTTAGGACATTCCTCACTCAAAGCCTCACCTCTGGTTTTGCAGTGCTAGTGTGTATCATAGGGAAAGATAATATGGAACTTCCCAGAGCAACTGTCTTGGCAATCAGAGCTGCCAACTCCATTTTTGTTGAAAAGAGAAAAGCATATACTCTTGTGACATGTTTCTCACTCAATAATGGAATGCCTTCTCCAGATGACAAGAGTATACCCCCTTCCCCTAAGCCCTTACCTCCTATACTGTCCATGAATAAACTGAGGAACCTACACATCACTCACCTGCTCAAAGCCTATCAGGGATGTCAGTCTGTGATTCATGGCCAGCCTCTGTCTGTAAATTAGCAATATCAGTGAAATAATGCATCTTGTCCTCAGAGACCTTAAGTGGTAATAAGTTCAAACTCCTGTGCCTACTAGACACCCATTCCTATGCTTCCCATGATGTAGCTCTGGAAACTACACCAAACAGCCTGTTTGGACTATTCAAGAGAAGCCAGCTGGAAAAGGTAGACACATCTCTAAATGCAGAAAAGATAAAGGCTTTCAAATCTTCCTCATTGTCCCCACTGGCATTCTTCAAGATCCCCCTTAGTATGTGCCAAGTTTGGTCATCCTCCAGAAGTTCCTGAAGCCTAAAGCGTATTCTAAAACAGTTTATTTCCCTGGAACTCTGGGTATGGAACAAATATTTCAGTGTAAGGTCTGGCCAGGAGTCTCCAGAGGCAGCTTTCTGGGCAAGTAAGAATGACCCCTCCCCCAAACATTCCTGTGTAGGATAAGACTGCCCCATTCATCCCACAGTGACCTCTGCCTTAGTTAGGTGTAGGACTTTAACCCAGATGCCTTGAGTCTATTTATTTCACAAAGATTCAGGTAGAGAGAGAGAGAGAGAGAGAGAGAGAGAGAGAGAGAGAGAGAGAGATAGTATGTGGAGCCTCAAGGGGAAGGTTCAGACAGTGTTCCTGTGTGGGGGCTGACACGTTGGAGCCCATTACCTTCAGAGGAACACATAACCCATTCTTAATATTAGGATGAGGAAATCAGACTTGCCTAGAGTGGATACACCACACTGAGCTGACCCACTTTGGGACTTCTTGTCCTTTTGGGCGAGGAGATGAGGAGGAGGGAGGGTGAAGAATGACTGTGAGGGCCTGGAAGGAGAGAAGAGATGGAGAACATGGAGATACATGGATAAAAATAAAATACTTTATTTTATAAATATAATAAAAAAAGAAATTAATCATAAAATGTGAAAGTCCTGGAAAAACAAAACAAAACAAAAAACCAAGAAAGAAAAAGAACCAGGAAGCAACCTATATGCCCCTCAACTGAGGAATGGTACATCTACTCAGCTGTAAGAAAAAATGATATCCTAAAATTCTCAGGCAAATGGATGGAATTGGAGAATATCTTCCTGAGTGAGGTATCTCAAAACCCAGAAAGATAAGCAGGGAATGTAGTCACTCATTAGTGGACTTTAAGCAAAAGCATTCTTATTTTATTGAAAGATTATGGGTGAATAAAGTGATTTAAAACACACAAAAAATAAAAGAAAGAAAAAGGAAGCAAGGAAGGGGAGAAAAGGCAAAGGAAGGAGAAAGGGAGAAAGAAACAGAGGGAGAGAAAGAGAGAGGCAGAGTAGGGGAGGTTTCTCTCCCTTGGTCCACCAGACTAAATCCAGGAAACTGCAAAGGCCTCACAGCCTGCTTCAAGGAAGAAATAGTTAAGGTAGGAGTGTCAGGTGCTATATATGATGATGGAAAGTTCCCAGGAATCAGCTAGTGTCTTTTCATTCTTCATTTGGAAACCCCCATACACACTGCCATTCTTAATATGTCCCAAAACTATGAGATCTTTCCACAATGGCCTGAGGTCTGACATCTAGCAAAATCCTCATCATCTTCAGGCTGCAACAATGGTACTGGAAAGCCAGTACAAGTCTTGAAGGTCATTTTCCACTCATTGGATAAATGGTCTGGAAAATTGGGACTCTAGTACCCTCTGTTTCTCTGGTGGAATAGAAGGCTCATTTTCCTTCTCCATGGTCCCCCAGAATTCCCCTTTCCCATTAGTATTGAAAAGGCAGAAATTCCAAAACGTACTTGCTGACTGGCCTTCTGCCTCAGTTATAGAAAGCCTCACCATCTCAGACAGACACAAGGGTACTAGACAGCCAGTACATGCCAAGACCATGACTAACCCCTACTCACCTCCACAATAGGCTCCCTCCCATGGATTAACACTTCAGGCAGCCCTCCAGCACTGGATATTTCTGAAGAAAGGTAGAAGAACTTTTCTTCCTCTTCAGCATTCACTGACAATCTCTTCCAAATCCCTGGACAATTTTCCACAAGAAAGCATCCACAACTGATATACAAATCCATTCACAGCAGATATTGTGACCTTCACATTCTCACTTTGAACCTAACCACCTTTCTTTATGGCAAATACCCCTGGAGCCACAATATGCCATCTTGCCAGACCACAGGAATAATTACCCTCTGTTTCTGTAGTGGAAGAAAAGTCTCTCTTCCCTCCACTGTGCCACACCTTTTGAGAGTTCAAAGTTACAATCCTTACCTCTCAGCATAGGTTCTAGGCCCTTCATATAATGGTAGATGCCAAGCTCTATTGCCCCCTATTTGTTGTGAGAAGTACTTGTGCATTCTTCCCTTAATTGGTAAAGACTAGGACCATTCCTTCTACTAATGTGCAGACATACCCAATCTGTACTCCTGGATGGAGTTCTGGAACAAGGACTATCTAGTAGCACTCTGACTTCCAGGATGGGGGAATGGCAGACAGGGCTCAAAGCGACTGGTATTCCTGCTACTTGAACTGAAAGCACCTCATTTTCTCCTCCTTATTTCTGACTTAGTTCTGGACAAAGTCTGGAACTCCATCAATATATTTTGATCATATTCTTTCATTTCTGCCAACATTACCACGATCATTGCCATTTTCCTATCTAAACAACTTCATGCTGTGTCCTTAGGACCTCTCAACAAAAATAATAAAGTAAAATAAAAAATAAAAACAAACAATGAAAGAATAGTAGGAAAAAATCTAACAAGAAGCATGGAGTCTGGTTTTTGTTGATCAAATATTCATGAGCATAGGGCCTACCTTTGAATGTTGTTGATAAATTTAGTTACACTCCATTGAGAAAGATAGACTTTTCTTTTCCAAGCATACATCAATTGCAAAAAAAAGTTGTTTTGTTAGTGATAGAAACTTGTTTCTATTTACCTCTCTTCAGACAGAGATGTTTTTTTCTGGTTTAAACTTTTGCAGGTCTTTTGCATAGATTCTGTAAACTCACATTTGTATCAAAGCCCTTATGTCTGAAAGATGCAGTTTTCTTGGAGACAAACACCTCCTCTGACCCTTAAAATTTTTCTCCCTCTTCTGCATAGATTCGTGAACTTTCACGGGAACAATTTGATAAAGACATCTCTTTTAGGTCTGAGTAACCAAAAGTTTTAACTCTCTCTACATTTTCCAGCTGTTAGTCTCAATAGGAATATGTCATTAGGAGTAATTTTATTGCTATGTTCTTTTAGCACAATAATAGTAATTGGTTTTCTTTTAGGGTCCATGACCTAACTAATCTCAGGTTCTTGAACACTTTAGCATTGTCCAGTATGGATTCTATTTCATGGAGTCAGTATGAAGTCTAATTTTTTAAAAGTGATTTGTTTCTCTTATAACAATTTTTGTACTAGTCAGTATATCTTGCAGGCAGATGTTAGTTGCAGGGGTAGTAACTGGCTGATATTAGTGATTACTTTTTTCTTCCAGTAAACATGAAAAGTATTTTCTGTTACCATGAATGACAGTCAAAATAAATAAAGCTTCTTGTTTTATGTTCGATTACACAACTAGTTAGTATATTTAGTAATAGGTCCTTACAAACATTGTAGAGAGTGATCAATAGGCTACAATATTCCTTTTGCCAGCAACACAACAAAATGTATCCTATTAGCATCACTAGGTGTTTGAATTGGTTATATATCTCTTTGGGGCATAATGGGCATAATGATCCCCATTAGTACATAAAATGTTAGTTGTTTGTACATGAGCTCAGAGTTAAACACTCAATACTGGATAAGCAGTTAAGCTTCTTTTTGGGTAAGACCATTTCTTCAATTCTCAGCATTACCTAAATTCCCATAATTCTTTCTAAATTTCATACACTTCAAGCATTTATACTTCCATGTGTATGATTGTCATACTTGTTCAGGTCTTGTTTAGATAGCCATATCAATATTTTATAGGTATAGCCTCACCATCATTTCTAGGTAACACAATCTCACAGAAAGCTTTCTCTTCCTCAGGCTATAATAATCTTTCCATCCCATGCTGCATTGATTCCTGAGCCATAAGTACAGGAAATAAGTTGTAGGTATGTCAGTTGGGACTAGAAACCACATTATCTCTTGTTCTCTGCACTTTTATTCATTGTGGTTTTATGTAATGGTCTCTGCCTGTTCAAAAGAGAAGCTTCTTTGATGTGGGAAGAGAAATATACTTATTTCTGAGTATAAAGATAAATATTTAGAATTATTTAGAAGTTATGTTGGTTTATTAAGACGGTAGTTTTTCTTTCCCTCCAAGAGCCATAACTACATTAGCCCAAGGTAATTGGTGAGGTTTCTAAAGCTAGGCAGAGTTTCACTTTAGTTAAGTGTGCCTTAAATCCAATTGTAGAGCTGATGGTTACTCCAAAGTTGTATGTGTCACTATTATATACTTAGGCTTATTGTGTCAAGCTGGTTGTCATTTTGGTTCATGGTTTAGTCTCTTCCCCCTTCTCTTTCTCTTCTTCCCCCACCACTCTTTTCCAGGTACTTGCCTCTCGGTTAATGGGAAGAGAATAAATTCTTATAATTTATTATTTTAGAATTGAAGCTTTATTTCTAGGGCAAAATAACTCAAGGTTCTTAGAATTCAGTCAATAACTAACTTTTTTCTCCCTTATAGCCATTCATTTCCTGAATTTTCTTGTTTTCATATGTTCTATAAAACATTTCACCTTGTTTTTGATACAGTAGCTCTCCTTAGATTCCATAATTCTCTGATCAGGATGTATCTAACTTATCTATGTGTCCTATTCCATAAAGTAGTATCTTCAAAAGATAAAATATTCAGATAATATTTGGTAACAAAAGAATCAATAAGCAGAAAATTTTCTCAGACTTTCTGGTATTTTCCTGTTTCTTTCTTTTATTAAGCCATACAAATATAGAAACACAAGATTTAACTTTACAGAATGAAAGAGTATATCAATCTACAAATAAAATATCACATGGTTTTTTCTCTGCATTTTCTAAAAACATAATAAATAGCAATGCATATGTGATCAAGGTCATTCATAACTTAGATTGCAAAGCCAGTAAATCTTTAACTACAAGAAATAACATTTGATAGTCTATCCCAAATGAAAAATAATGATCTTCAAATAGGATATATAAAAATGTTGTGCTCTACTGTTTTCTACTCAAGCTAACTTTTACTTTTCATTACTTAGAATTTTGAATGCTTTTTTCAAACTCAGAGTGAATATATTCAAAAACAAATCATTCACTCTGGGCACAAGCTGGACATGATGCCTGATCTGCAGTCACTGTGAGTAGACTTCTATTTGGAGATATACTTAGGGCACAGGCCCTCTGTTCCTCATCTCTTAAAGCCTCTTCATACAAAAATATAACAAAAATAAAATAAAGTGGGTCATGTCACTGATACTTGCCAAAAATTCCAGAACTTTTATTTTGCTTGTTTCAACCTGAGATCTTGGACCCCACAAGAACTCAAAGCATAGAGGATAACTGTTAGTCATCTGCTGTTATGTCAAAGAATTTTGTTGCAACAAATCTCTGGTCAGAAATATCCTGGGATCTCCATAGATAAGGTGCTTTACCCCATCTTATACTTCCATTGTATTTGGAACTTCCATGAACTTTCTTCAGAAGCACAGTTCTCTTCCAAAAATATCCAGTCCAGAATAATTATCAGGCACCCATTTCTAGGCATTTTTGCTCTCCACTCGGCTTTTCTTTGTAGATGAGGTCCCAAGAATTAGCAAAGGTATAGGAGTTGTTTATGCCATAGTCTTTCTTTATATCAATTCCAAAAAACATGTGCAGGCACTTAGAAGAATCCAAAAAGATTACATGGAATTGTTTCTTGTACACTTTGCTGAAAATCTCTAACATTTCTACTTTTGTGATAGTTTCCTTCACTTGATACTTTAGCATACATCAAATCAGTCAACTTTTCTTTTAGTTGGCCATTCAACAAAAATTAAGTGGCTTTTGAAGACCAGATAAAGCCTGGACTCTCTTCTTTCATTATGTGGTTAATTTCTTCATCCAAATTTATTTGAAATATGAGTACAAAGGAGCTCTGTGCTTTCTGAAGAGTAAGTATTCCTAAAGCACACCCATATTGCTCAGTGCCCTGAAACAGAACAAAGCTAGTGTAGAGGTTGAGAAGGTAGGGCTCAAAGTAGGTAAGGAGCCATTTAAATAGGAAAAAGGTATAGATGATGTATAATAATATTCCCTTTTCCCCCTTTTTTCCTCTTTACTTTCCTCTTCATTTTTCTCCTCCTCCTCTTTTTTATCTTCATATTTTTTCCACTTTTCCATTTCTTCCTCCTCCCTTTCATTCTCTTCCTCTTCATTTTTTTTAACCCATCTTGTTGTAATAGGTTCTGGCCTGCATTATCCGTGCCTGGATCAGAGGTTTGACCCACTCTCAGCCCCATAGCCTGCTTAGGCCCAAATAATCAAACAGACTCTTCCTTTAATTTTTTGCTGATTGACCTAGGACCCTGGCATATAACTTTCTAATTCCTTCATCTGAATTCGACCCATTCTTTCCAGCTGTGTGGCTCAGTACCTTTTCTCAGAGCAGCATTTTAACTTCTTTCCTCCTTCTGTGTCTCTTCTCATCTGCATTGTCTGTCTGGTGGCTCTGTGTCATCTGTGTCTGCTGTGAGATGTTTCCAAGCTTTCTTAGCCAGGTAGTCCTTCCCATACTTCCTGTCTGTCCTTTGGTCAATCAGCTGTTATCAAACCCATAGGCGGGACAATTATTTAAAATGTAACACATAATTGCACTACACTGTCTCTTCACTTTCTTCTTCTCCTTCTTCTACTTTCACCTCCTCTTCTTTTTCTCCATTCTCTTCTTCTTGATCTTCTTTCTCTGAATCTTCCTCCTCACACTCTTCTTCCTGTTAAGGTGTGGGATCCAATACAAACATCAAGCCCTTTATTTCATTTGAATTCTGGAAGCTACTCTCAAGACATATAGAGTTTTGATAGAGATGCATGCTGACTCTTACAGGAGGCAGTGGGTAGAAGAAGTATGAGCAGTTGGGTGAGTGAAGAACTTCCACAGGCTTGAAAAAAAAAGAAATTGTAAATAGTCTCACCTAAAATTCTCAGCCTTTCTGACAGAAAAGAAAAGCCAACTAACAGACCTTTTTGGTAGTATATATCACAGAGCTTCACTGGTCAGCCATCTTTCTAGTTAGCCTTGTCTCTAGAAACTGTTAGAAACATGAAAGAGAGAAAAATATTCAAGGCACTAACAGTTGTCAAGACCTTGGGTCCTAAGAACCTCAAGAAGATATGTGAAAGGACAAGCATTAGGGTCCCTTCTGTTCTAGTTGGTTTGTGCCCATGGGGTCTATTAAGCATTTGTACCACATCTTGACCCCTGACACTTCCATAGAATCTACCTGAATGCATGTGATTGACATCAATACAGTAACCACAGTTCCTGGGGAGTAATTGAGAAGCAGCTTGCATGGAGAAATGCCAGCACAGATCTGGGCTCCTCAGTCCTGACAGGTAGAGCTAGGTTATTGCATTGCTATAGTCTGTGTAGATAACCCTTTTTATTAGGTTTCCACTAGCATAATCTGGATGCAATGCATCTGGTGGGCTGAGGTAAAATTCTCTGTGCAATAGTTACATTTCTAAGATAAAAAAGATGATGATGTGATAGAATATCTTTAATTACATCTGCTCAGGGATTCCTGTGCATTGTGAAATATTGCCATAACTTTGTAAGGAATGCAGCTCTCCTTAGTGAAGGGTACCCTCATTGTCCACACTAATGCCTAGCAGGCCCAAGACTCAGTTCTTTTAGTAGGAAGACTGATGGTAGGGGCTGAGAAATGGGAGACTTCCATTCTTCACTTGGAATATTAATGTTTACTGTATATAGTCTTAATCATTCCATGTTAACCAGCTATTGTCTCATTAGAACAGACACTAAACTTCTAGAGTCAACTTATCTACCCTTGGAGGAAGTAAACATAAAGGAGGTCAGGGATCTCTAGAGACACAGAACTTATATAATTTTTTGGACTGACATATAAGCTTCAATCCAACTATGGCTATCTGTGAATGGAAAATCCCTAAATCTAGTAGTTTCTCAGGCCCATGAGGCTGAGTCCCTTGACTGGTCTTCTGTATGTTCTAGATTCCCAAAGAAGTAGTCTCCAATGAAAATGAAGAAATGGATTGCAGATGAGGTAAGAGCAAAAAAGCAATTTCATTATATAAATAGACTTCCAGAAGAAGGTATAGACCAGATTAAAGGTCTTCCTTCTAGCCTCAAGCTCTGGATTGAAGATGTACATCCTCCAGTGTCTGTCATGATAAGTATAACAACTGTGTCATAAATTTTTGGATTGTAGTTTATTATATATATATAGTCAAATTGAGAACCAAGAATAGCCATCATAACTACTTTTTGTCAGCCTGATGCACAATCATATCTCCTTATGTCAGGAGTTATTTACAAATTAAAACAATAACTCTTAATAATGCCTAATCAAAGTATAACTATCCTAAGTAAAATCACCAGTGCATAGGTCATAATTATGCCTAACATGTTATAACTATCCCTCATACTAATATAATGCATTCTAAATTTAGAATAAAGGGCAATGTCCTTTGGGGTACATCCTTATAGTACCTCAAACTCACATATGATAACCACTGTTATTCTCTTAAGTATGTTACAACATATGATAATGATATTGAAAGGTATCACAAATATCTGTACAAATACATTCTTAACAAAATACAACAGAAGCACTCATTGATCCTCAATTTTGCAACTGGTCAAATGGCCTTGGATGTTATTTAAAACTAATGTTTCTTTACTATCCATTCTATATTTCCTCCAACCTCTGCAAGCACTTCAGCTGACCTTGGCTGTAGTGGGATTCAGAGATTATCCAATGAAGCGCTAGTGACATCAGAGAATTCAAGAATCCAGACTTCAGTGGGGCATGACCAGAATAGCTGGGGACATGGAACCCAAAATTAGCTTCTTGTTCCTGCTTTTCTCTAGGAGAAAATCAAACATTCAGTGCAGGAAGTTACAACTCTCCAAGAATTACTTTAAGGTTACATTGTATCCATGAGTACTTGTAAAACCCCTTAATAAATATTAGTCCTTATATGATATATTGCAATTGAATGTTTTCAGCAATATCTGGCATCTGACCACATGGGTTTATTCTCCATGTTAGCTGGGCCATGGGCCAAAAACTCTGTGCTTCAAAGGAAGCTCCACAGAGATAAACTTTGGCTGTCAGGGTCCCCTCAGCTGCTGCTGAAGGAATTTGCATGGCCAGCCTGCCTCCAACTGCTCAAACAGAGAAGAATTGAAGACTTGAAATTCATTCCCCTACCTAGAGCAGAGGTAGAGATTGAGCAGACCTTTTCCTCAGAGGTGACAGGAGACACACAAGCCCAAGTGCCAAAATTGACCAGGAGACACCTAATTGTGAACCACTGAAGTCATGGGCAGACACCAGTGCAAAAATATACATAATAATATAAAGCACAACAAGGTAACTCCAGAAGAAAGTGGCCATCCTACAAGATCTGAACTGAGTAATGAAGAGGAAACAGGCGGAAGCAACAACAAAAATTCCTTTATGATGATCATTGAAGATCTCAAAGAAGATATGAAAAATTGTCTTAAAGAAATAGAAGAAAATACAAACAAAACATTTGAAGAGATAAACAAATCTATGAAAGAAAGTCAAGAAAAAGTAAACCAAAAAATTAAAGAAACATGCCAGGAACCAAAATCTGAAATAGAAGCAATAAAAGAGGCACAAAATGAGGCAAAGATAGAAATAGAAAACCTGTAGAAAAAAAGCTGGAACCACAGATACAAGCATAACAAACAGAATTTAAGAGATGGAAGACAGAATCTCTGAAGTGGAAGACTCAGTAGCTCAAATAGATATATCAGTCAATGAAAATACTAAAACCAAAAAAGGCATGACTCAAAATGTTCAGGAAATCTGGGACACCATGAAAAGACCTAACTTAAAAATAATAGGAATAGAAGAAGAAGAATACCAGCTCAAAGGCACACATAATGTTTTCAATAAAACCATAGAAGAAAAATTCCCTAACCTGAAGAAGGAAATGCCTATAAAGATACAAGAAGCTTACAGAACACCAAATAGATATGACCCCTCAAAGAGCACACCACATTATAATCAAGCCAAAAAACATACAGGACAAAGAAAAGATTTTAAGAGCTGCAAAAGAAAAGGGCCAACTTACATATAAAGGCAGACCCATCAGAATAACGCCTGACTATTCAATGGAAAAAATGAAAGCTAGAAGGGCTTGGTCAGAAGTTATACAGACGCTAAAACAGCATGGCTGCCAAACTAGAATACTATACCCTGCAAAATTATCAATCACCATAGATGGAGTAAACAAGGTATTTCAGGACAAAGTGAGACTGATAGAATATCTATCTACCAATCCAGGACTACAAAGAGTATTAGAGGGAAAACTCCAACCTAAGGACCCCAGATACACCCATGAAACCACAAACAATCAATAATTCCACAGAAGAATACCCCAGAGAAAAGAAATAAAAACAAGTTACCACCAAAAATGGCAGGAAATATCAATCAATGCTCACTAATTTCCCTCAATATCAATGGACTCAACTGTCCAATAAAATGTCACACACTAACAAGATGGATACAACAACAGAAGCCATCCTTCTGTTGCCTACAAGAAATACACCTCAACCACAAAGACAGACACAGGTTGAGAGTAAAGGTTTGGGAAATGATTTTCCAGTCAAATGGTCCTAAGAAACAAGCGGGGGTTGCAAACCTAATATCTAACAAAGTAGACTTTAAGCTAAAAGCAATTAAAAGTGAGCAAGATGGTGATTCCTTATTCATCACAGGAAAAATTGGTCAAGAGGAGATTTCAATCTTGAATATTTATGCCCCTAATATAAGGGCACCTACTTCTCTGAAAGAATTACTGCTAAAGCTCAAATCCCACATCAATTCTTACACCCTAATAGTGGGAGACTTCAGTACCCCACTTTCAACCCTGGATAGGTCAACCAGACAGAGACTGAACAGAGAAATAAGGAGTCTAAAAGAGGTTATGATGCAAATGGATTTAATAGATACCTACAGAAGCTTCCACCCAAATGCAAAGTAATATACATATTTCTTAGCTCCCCATGGAACTTTCTCCAAAATTGACCACATAATTGGTCATAAAGCAAATATCAACAGATACAAAAAAATAGAAATAATCCCTTGTAACATATCGGACCACCGGGGCCTAAAGTTAGAGTTCAACAACATCAAAAATCAAAGAAAGCCTACCAACTCATGGAAACTAAACATCACTTAGCTGAACCATCTCTGGGTCAAGGAAGAAATTAAGAAAGAAATCAAAGACTTCCTATAATTTAATGAAAATGAATCCACAATGTATCCAAACTTGTGGGACACAATGAACACAGTCTTAAGAGGAAAATTCATAGCACCAGATGCCTACATGAAAAACCTACAGAAATCCCACACTACAGACCTAACAGCTCAGCTGAAAGCCTTAGATCAACTAGAAGCAAACTCACCTAGAATAAGTAGATGGCAGGAAATAATCAAACTTAGAGCTGAAATCAATACAATTGAAACAAAAAGAACAATACAAAGAAACAACGAATCAAAGTGTTGGTTCTTTGAGAAAGTTAACAAGATAGATGAGCCCTTAGCCAAACTAATCAAAAAACAGAGAGAGAGTGTTCAAATCAACAAAATCAGAAATGAAAAATGGGACATAACAACAGACCCCCAGGAAATTCAGAGAATTATCAGATCATATTTTGAAAATCTGTATTCCACGAAAATGGAAAACCTAGAAGAAATGAACAGCTTTCTGGACTGGTAAAATCTACCAAAATTAAATTAAGATCAAATTAATTACCTAAACAGGACTATAACCCTTGAGGAAATTGAAGCTGTCATTAAAAACCTCCCCAAAAATAAAAGCCCTGGTCCAAATGGTTTCAATGCCAAATTCTACCAGACATTCAAAGAAGAATTACTACCATTACTCCTCAAACTATTTCACACAGTAGAAATGAAGGAATATTGCCAAATTCCTTTTATGAGGCCACAATTACCCTGATACCCAAGCCACTCAAAGACACAACAAAGAAGGAGAATTACAGACCAATTTCCCTCATGAATATTGATGCAAAAATTCTCAACAAAATTTTGGCAAACCGGATGCAACAATGTATAAAAAATATCATCCAAAAGGACCAAGTCAGCTTCATCTCAGAAATCCAGACCTGGTTTAACATACGAAAAACTATAAATGTTATCCATCACATAAAAAAACTAAAGGAACAAAACCACATAAAAACAAACTAAAGTAACAAAACCACATAATCCTATCATTAGATGCTGAAAAAGCCTTTGACAAAATACAACACTCCTTTATGATTAAAGCCCTGGAGAGATCAGGAATACAGGGAGAATACCTAAATATAATAAAGGTGATTTAAAAGAAGCCAACAGCCAGTATCAAACTTAAGGGAGAAAAACTCAAAGCAATCCCCCTAATCAGGAACTAGACAAGGACGTCCTCTCTCCCCTTATCTATTCAATATAGTTCTCAAAGTTCTAGCTAAAACAATAAGGGAACCAAAAGAGATTAAGGTTAAACAAATTGGAAAAGAAGAAGTCATGCTATCTCTATTTGCAAATGATATGTTTGTATACATAAGTTACCCACAAAATTCTTCCAAGGAACTGCTATGGCTGATAAACACCTTCAGCAATGTAGCAGGATACAAGATTAACTCAAAGAAATCAGTAGTCCTTGTATATACTAAAGATAGAAGAGCTGAAAAAGAAATAAGGGAAACATTACCCTTCATAATAGCTGCAAATAGTATTAAATACCTTGGAGTAACTATAACTAAAGAAGTAACAGACCTCTTTGACAAAAATTTTAAATCACTGAATAAAGAAATTGAAGAAGATATCAGAAAATGGAAAGCTCTCCCATGTTCTTGAATAGGTAGGATCAACATAGTGAAAATGGCAATTCTACCAAAGGCAATCTACAGATTCAATGCACTGCTCATCAAAATCACAACACAATATTTCTTGGACTTGAAAGAACAATACTAAATTTCATTTGGAATAACAAGAAAGCCAGGATTGCCAAAACAATTTTACTCAACAAAAGAACCTCAGGAGGTATCACCATCCCTGGCTTCAAGTTATACTATATACAGTAATAAATACAGCCTGTTACTGGCATAAAAACAGACTTGTGGATCAATGGAATAGAATTGAGGTTTCAGACATTAACCCAAAAACCTATGAACACCTGATCTTTGACAAAGAGACCCAAAATATTCAATGGAAAAAAGATAGTATATTTAACAAATGGTGTTGGCATAGCTGGATGGAAGTGTGTAGAAAAATGCAAATAGATCTGAGCCTGTCACCCTGCAAAAAACTCAAATCCAAGTGGATCAAAGATCTCAACATAAACCCAGCCACTTTAAACTTGATAGAAAAGAAAGTGGGAAATACACTTCTACAAATTGGCACAGGCGACCACTTCCTAAATATAGCACCAGTGGCGCAGACACTAAGAACAACAATCAATAATTGGTATCTCCTGAACCTAAGAAGCTTCTGTAAAGCCAAGGACACAGTCAATAGGACAAAACGACAGCCTCCAGAATGGGAAAAGATTTTCACCAACCCTACAAGTGATAGAGGACTGATCTTTAAGATATATAAAGAACTCAAGAATCTAGAACCCAAAAGCCTTGAATAACCCAATCAGAAAATGGGGTTCAGTCCTAAAAAGGGAATTCTCAGCAGAATAATTATGAATGGCTGAAAGACACCTGAAATAGTGCTCATCATCTTTAGCCATCAGAGAAATGCAAATCAAAACAACTTTGAGATACCACCTAACACCTGTTAGATTGGCTAAGATAAAAGTCCCAGAGGACAGCCTATGCTGGAGAGGATGCAGAGCAAGGGGAACACTCCTCCATTGTTGGTGGGAGTGTAAGCTTGTTCAGCCACTTTGGAACGCAGTATGGTGGTTTCTCAGAAAACTGAGAATCAATCTTCCCAAGGACCTAGCAATACCACTTCTGGGTGTATACCCTAAAGATGCACAGTCATACTCCAAAGGCATTAGCTCAACTATGTTTATACCAGCATTATTTGTAATAGCCAGAACCTTGAAACAACCTTGATGTCCATCAACTGAAAAATGGATTTACAAACTGTGGTACATCTACACAATGGAGTACTACTCAGCAGCAAGAAGAAATGATATCCTAAAATTTGCAGGAAATGGATGGACTTGGAGAATATCCTCCTGAGCGAGGTATCACAAACTCACAAAGATAAGCAGGGGATGTGCTCACTCATAAGTGGTCTCTAAACAAACAAACAAGTAAAAAAGCCAAGCATGCCCAAGCTGCAAACCACAAACACTTAAGTGCTTGAGACCAAAAACACCCTGGACTGACTCCTTGGATCCCACTCCACCTAGGGGAACACCTGATTCACTCTTGAGAGATGGGAGAGAAAACTGGATCTGCCAGAAGTGGAGACTGAACTAAGCAATATTGGGTCAGTGGGACCATGGGACTGTCTGCTGCCTGCCCAGGGAGGTGATGGGGAGTGGTGGAGAAGAAAGAATGACCTGATGTGGTGTGAGGGGGATGGGAACTTGAGTAAGGTTATACAAGGTTAGAAAGTATGACTTCTTTGTTCATAATTATAATAATAAAAAAAGGAAAAAAAAAAGGAGAAAAATAAAGGAAGCTCCAGCTACAAAAAGCTGCTAGCCGTTTAAAATGGGCTAGGTTCCTTGCCACTGGCTATGGCTTTTGGCAGGGACTCTACCCATGGAGAGCTTTTTGTAGTTCACAGAGCACTGCAACTATTCTAAGTGGCCTGTGTTCCTAACACCTTAGTGACTGTGAGCAGCTGTGTGACTGGAACCCCATGGGTCCAGCTGCCACATCTGCAGCTCCAGCTAAATATAAGCTGCAGGGCCATTTAATAAAGGCAGCTTTCCGTGCATCTGTGGCTTGTGGTTCCTGGCCCTTTGCCCTGTGGCTTTCAGTTTACAGTGTCTTGCTAGACAAAAAGCAGAGACTCCACCCCGGCAGAGCAGCCAAGCCATGCAGTGCATGTCTGAACCAGCATACACCCACCAGGGATTGGGAACAGCAGCTACCATTGGCATTTTAACGCAGGGTTTTTATTTTATCACTCTAATTGTATGAAGCTTTGTTTTTGTAGCGGCTAGAATCCAGCTGTGAGTTTGAGATGACTCATCTTTCTGAACTGGCGCCTCCATCTTGGCCTGGCCCCACGTACTCTGCTGTGCTCCAGACATTGAAAGTGACAGTGACACCTGCTGGCTGAAAGTCACTATTATATCTGATTAAGGTAACTGACTATCTGGCCAGAATGTCTGATGCTGCTCCACGTATTCAGAACTTTACAAATTTCTTTGCAGCTATGACTGAGGAATTCTTTCATGAATATATCTCTGAGGGTTTCAGTCCCTCAGTCCTGTTGCTTTTTGAATTGATTCTATATCTTATATTTCAAATAAAACGGTCCAATACCTATTGTAAGATTTGAAATCTAGAGATGAACAATTACTCTCTAAGATGTGTGATATGCAATCTACAGTACAATAAATTAGCAGACAAAGTTACTTTCCTGGAAATTGATTATGACAAACTTTCAGATAGGACTTCCTTTTTGGATGTGAGTTCTAACAAAACACAAAGGAAGTGTAGACTTTACATTGATGATAAGATTAATAAACTTTTTAATTATGTCAATAAAGAGAATGGGAGAATTTTCAATTCTATGAGGTCATTTCTATGATCTATGATATCATTAGAAATATTGTCTACCCAGGACAATCAGATCCTAGGGGAAAAAAAAGAGTGGCCTCCAAATTTCAGAAATGGGAGAACCATATAGCGATATTGGAAAACAGCTTTGAGATGCTATCTATCCAGAATGAATCAGGACCTCCTCCTATCAGATATTATGGTGGGTAAGATGTTCTGCCTAAGGTGGTCACTATGAAAGGATTATTCCCTTCTCCATTGGTATTGTTTCCAGTTATGTTTCAGACAAAAAAAAATACATGGGAAGACCCCATAATGTGTAGAGTATAATTATGAGCCAATTCATATGAAAGTTATTGGGGATATCAAGGAAGCCATCTCATTATATGGAATTCATTTGTCTTATGTCAAGCAGTTCATAATTCCTAGTCAACAAAATTATGAATACTTCCTAATGACTGATGCAATTAACCACTACAGTATTGGAGTATAGCCAAACACATACAGTGGAGGAACTGACTTAGGAAAGAGGCTAAGGCCATAGAAATTCAGGGACAAGACAGGGGTTTTACCATTTCTCAAGAACAAATCCTTGGTGAAGGCTCATTTGATGACGTGAAAGATGAACATACATCATCGCTGTACTGTACTGCTGCCTTAAATACGTGGGAAAAGATTTTGGACCCAGGACAAAAAAAATGAGTCATATACCAAGGTCAGGCAAGGCTTGCCTGAGCCTTATGCTGACTTTCTGTGGAGGCTAACCCAAGCTGTTTATAGAACGGCATGGGATCCAGGAGTTAGGAACCAATTAATACTCTCTTTGGCCTTTGACCATTCTAAGATGGAATGTAAGAAAATGCTAATGACACTAAAGATCAGATCTGCACCCATAGAGGAATGGATTTGGTATGCAATCACTGCTGAATCTCTCCATTGTGACAAAGAGCATTGGGTAGGTCAAGCTACAGTTCAGTTTATAAAGGGAACTGACTAAATTTATCCTTATGTGACATAGAATAAACCTATTTCTGGAGCTCCTACATTTTATACTGATGCAAAAAAAATCAGGATGAGCTGGTTATAAATTATAAAAATTAAGTGGCTCAAAGCCCCTATAATTCTGTTCAGAAGTCAGAACTACATGCCATATTATGGTGTTATTGAATTTTACAGAGCCTCTTAACCTAGTAACTGATTCTCAATATGCAGAAAGAGTTGTCTTACACTTTGAGACTGCTGATTTCATTCCTGATGGCATAGAAATAACCTCATTGTCTATACAACTACAGAAATAGAATTTATCTTATGTGCATAACACATATCAGGGCTCATACAAGCCTTCCAGGCCCTTTGGCACAGAGTAATCATAACATTGACCAGCTATTAATAGGAAACATGATGAAAGCCTCAGAATTTCATAAGTGACAACATGTTAATAGCAAGGGACTAAAAAAGAGATTTTACATTACTTGGCATCAGTTCAGGCCAAGGGAAATCTACAGAGGTGTGATACTTGCTCTCTCTACAACCAACCATCTTTACATGCTGGAAATCATCCTAAGGATACACAGAAAAATAAGATCTGGCAGATGGAAGTGTTCCAGTTTCTGGAATTTGGAAAGATGAAATATGTACATCATACCATTGACACTTACTCAGGAATGCAATGGGCAACTACTTTGAGTTTTGAAAATGCTGATGTTGTACTCACTCAACTTTGGGAAGACAGGGCCATGATGGGAGTTCTTGCTCAAATTAAGAATGACAATGTTCCAGCATATGCTTCCCAGAAAATGAAGCAGATTTTTGGATATTATGAGATAAAGCATATTACAGGGATACTGCACAATTTCACAGGACAAGCAGTTGTGGAGAGATCTCATCACACTTAAAAGAGATCCTTCATAAACAGAAAGGTGTAGCGGGAAATCCAAAGCTACACATTTAAACTGCTGGGCCTGGCGGAGCATGGTTGACTCGGGGTGGGGGGGGATGATGAAAGGATGTACGGAAGATGGAAGCAGGCAGGCACACATCGCTGGACTTGTGATGTGGGTTCCAGTGCGTGGTTATGGGCTGGTGGAGTGGGAGTTTGGTGGTGTGGTGTATGGGTGAGGAGTTTTCCTTAGAAACGCTCTGGCGTGCTGCAACTTTACCCCTTCACTTTCTCTTAAAACCTTCTCTGTTTTGTAAGTGATTCTCACAAAATAAACCTCATTTAAAACATATCTCACCGTGGGTTTATACCTTGATAATTGGTGCCTGAACGTGGGGCTGGTTTCACCGAAACCACTTGGCTGCCCACCCACAGACCCAACCAATCTGAGTGGCCAATTTGGCTTTGCATCTGCACATGGATCTCTGCGCAGCCAAGAGCGTCCTGAGACACGGATTGAGCCATTGCACCGATAGGATTTTTCAGAGGAGACAAAGACAAGCCGGTAATTCCTTACGGCACCTCTGCTGTGGTACAGCTGCAACACCTGCTGACCGTAAGTCCCCATTACATCTGAGTGAGGCAATTTTTTTTGTTCTAAAATGTCTGACCAGATAAATGTTCAGAATTTTACTCACTTTTTCACAATGGTGATAGAGTATAATTTCCAGGATTACACATCTGGAGGTTATCTCCACCCAGGAGTCCTTTTGCTTTTTTGTGTGATAATATACTTTATACCTACCTATTTTAAGGGATAGACAACATAGACAGTATGAGGTTATGATGTCTGGCATGGATGAATGTATTAAGACACTCCAGAAAATCATTGTTTCCATAGAAGAGAGGTCTACTTTGATCAGTGAGGAATTTAGAGATTATATTGATGAAAATTTTAGAAAATTGGATGAAAAATTTTAAAAAATGGATGAAAATTGTTAGAGAGGAGTACAGAGCTCATATTGATGAAAATTTTAGGAAATTAGATGAAAAATTTAAAAATATGGATGAAAATATAGGATAATGGATGGAAACTCTAGGAAATTTGAACAGAAGATAGTGGAAAGGATAGATGTGGAGACTGGGAGGATGTTCCACTCTATGAAATTATTGGAGAGATCATTTATAGAAGACTTTAAAACACTGGAAAAGACCGTTACCACTAGGTTGCAAGATCATGAGGCTCGCTTGGAGATTGTAGAAAAGAATTTTGAGGCGACACCTGCTCAAGATAACCCAGAGCCCCCTCTTAAATGGTGTTACTGCAGGAAAGGTTCTTTACCTAGAGTGGTTACCATGAGAGGACTACCCCCCATCCCTCCAACTCTATTCCCAGTTGTGGCAGAGGCCAAAAACCCACAACCATGTGGAAGGGCTTCTGACAATGTGGGATACAATTATGAACCTATACTCATGAAGGATTTAAAATAAATAAAGGAAGCCATAGTGAACTATGGCGTAAAATCATCTTTTGTGAGGCAATCCTTGAACTCATGGTTGGCACAGAATTGAGTAATTCCTGAAGCCTGGAAGAATTTGGCACCCACAGTGTGGAACAATGGTCAAAATTTCCAGTGGAGGAATTGGTTTAGAGAAAAGGCTAAAGCCTTGGAATCTCCAGATCAAACTGGGAATGTCACCATCTCCAAGGACCAAATCCTTGGGGAAGTCCAGTTTGCTGATTTATCAGTTCAGGCTACTTATGATGACCATACTCTGTTGCTGTGCTGTACTGATGCCTTAAATGCTTGGGAAAAGATTTTGGACCCAAGACAGAGAATTGAGTCATATACCCAGATTAAACAAGGTCCAAGGGAGCCTTATACAGACTTTTTATAGAGGTTGACTCAGGCTGTAAATAGAGAAGTGTCAGATTCAGAAGTTAGGAAACAATTGATACTCTCTTTGGCCTTTGATAATGCTAATATTACATGTAAAAAATTGATCATGCCATTAAAGATCAGGGATGCACCTATAGACGAATGGATTCAATTTGCACTTAATACTGAAAACCTACACCCTGATAAAGAGAATTGGGTAGGTCAAGCCATTGTTAATGCTAAGATGAGAAATCAAGGCATTATTTGCTTCAATTATGGTAAGCCAGGCCATATGAAGAGAAATTGTAGACAAAGCATAGATGGGAACTTTTCCAATCACAGAAGTGACTTAAACAGAAAGCCACTACCTCCTGGACTATGTAGGAGACGTAATAAAGGCAGACATTGGACAAATGAATGTAGATCTATAAGAGACAAAGATGGCAAGCTTTTACCATCAAGAAATGTAACTCGGGGCTTCCCCAGGGAAGCCCCCAAGAATCAGACCTTCAAGCCAAAAAGGGTTCAGTCATATCCAGTCACAGTGGAAGAGCAGTGTCCTCAGGACGAGTAACAAATCCCAAGCCTGAAACAGTAGATCATGTAACCATAGACAATAGATTGCCCTTACAAGAGAAGTTGATGGAATCCAACAAACCAATAAAACACATATTTTGGCAGACCTCCATAAATGAACAAAGACCAAAGTTGATAATAAGAATAGACAATATTTTTATGCAGGGCTTAGTCGACATGGGGGCTGATGTTTCAATCATAACTCAGCAGGCCTGGCACCCCAGGTGGCCTCTGAAGGACGTAAACATTCAATTTTTAGGTATTGGGACATTGTCTCAGGTAAAACAGAGTGTGAGGTGGCTAGAATGCATAGGACCAGAAGGACAGAGAAGGAGATTGAAGCCATACATGGCCAACATAGCAGTGAACTTATGGGGTCGTGATCTCCTACGACAATGGAACACTCAAATTAAAATTCCACCAGGCCTAAATACTAGCCAAACAACTAATTGTGGCCTTAAAAGTACCTCAAGAGGCTATGTAAAGCAGCAGATGATCATTCAGGTTGCACAAAGATGCAGTCTAAAAGCTGCAAGCACCCCTAAGACACTAACAGCCCTGCCTTTGAAATGGTTGGTGGACAAACCCATTTGGGTCCAACAATGGCCTTTGACAGAGGAGAAATTGCTAGCCCTAGAACAATTGGTGCAGGAACAGTTACAAGCTCAACATATTGAAGAATCGACCAGCCCATGGAATTCCCCTGTATTTGTTGTCAAGAAGAAGTCTGGGAAATGGAGAATGGTGACGGATTTAAGAGCAATTAATAAGGTAATTCAGCCCATGGGTACCCTACAATCTAGTATACCTTTACCTTCTTTGCTACTTAAAGGATGGCCTATAATAGTTATTGATATAAAGGACTGTTATTTTACAATACCTCTATAGGAACAAGACAGGGAGAAGTTTGCTTTCACTATACCTAACTTTAATAATTCATACCCGATAAAAAGGTACCAATGGTCCTACCACAAGGGATGTTGAAAGCCCGACCCTATGCCAATATTTTGTCTGACAGCCATTGGAAGTGATATGCAAACAATTACCACAATCTATCATTTACCATTATATGGATGATATATTGTTAATGGACCCAGACATAAACACCTTAGAAAGACTGTTTGAGGAATTGAAGAAGGTGTTGCCTGATTGGGGACTTCACATTGCCCCTGAAAAGATACAAAGAGGGGATTCTATCAATTATTTGGGATATAAAATAGGCTTGCAAACAATTAGACCTCAGAAGGTACAACTTAAGAGGGACAGATTAAAGACACTTAATGATTTTCATAAGCTATTGGGGGATATAGCCCAAATACGTCCAGTTATTGGTATTAAAAACTATGAACAGGTTGATTTGTTCAAAACTTTAGATAGAAATAAGGATCTGAATAGTCCCAGGGAATTCTCTGCTAAAGCTCAGAAAGAATTAGCATTGGTGGAAAAGAGATTATAAGAAGCACATGTTAATTGTACAAACCCAGACCTCAACTGCATCCTGGTTATTTTGCCTTCTGAATATTCCCCTACAGGGGTCATAATGCAAAGGGAAAATATTATATTAGAATGGATATTTCTGCCACATAGACCAAGTAAGAACTAAAAACATACATTGAAAAGATTTCAGATTTGATTTTCAAAGGAAAATTCAGGCTTCGACAGTTGACTGGAAAGAATCTGGCAGAAATTGTTGTACCTTTGACCAATGAGGAAATTGATCGATTATGGGCAGACAATGAACCTTGGCAAAAGGCCTGTAGTGGGTTTATGGGGGAGATTAATAATAAATATCCCTGAAGCAAAAGGATTCAATTTATAAAGAAGACTAACTGGATTTTCCCTGTGTGGTACAGGATAAACCTATTTCTGGAGCTCCTACATTTTTTACTGATGCAAATAAAACAGGAAAGGCTGGTTATAAATCAGAAAACTTCAGTAACGTGACACAGAGTCCTTATGATTCTGTTCAGAAGGCAGAACTGTATGCATTATTATGGTGTTATTGGATTTTCCTGGACCTCTTAACCTGATAACCAACTCTCATTATGCAGAAGGAGTTGTATTTCATATTGAAACTGCTGACTTCATTCCTGATGATACAGAATTAACCTTCTTGTTTGTACAACTACAGGATATCATCAGAAATAGAACACATCCTATGCATATAACACATATCTGGGCTCATTCAGGCTTTCCTGGCCCTTTAGCACAGGGTAATGATGAGATTGATTGGTTATTGATTGGGAATGTGGTAGAAGCCTCAGAATTTCACAAGAAGCATCATGTCAATAGCAAGGGATTAAGGAAGAGTTTTCCCATCACTTGGCATCAAGCCAAGGATATTTTGCAGAAGTGTGACAAGTGTTCCCTTTACTGTCAACCATCCTTGCCTGCTGGGAGTAATCCTAAGGGTACTAGGAGCAATTAGATTTGGCAGATGGACATGTTTCTCTTCCCAGAATTTGGTAAGATGAAATATGTTCAATGCACCTTTGACACCTACTCAGGAATTCAGTGGGCATGAGTTCTGAAAATGCTAATGCAGTACTCACTCATCTTCTGGAAGCCATGGCCATATTGGGAATTCCTGATCAAATTATGACTGACAATGCTCCAGCATATGTTTCCCAAAAAATGAAGCAGATTTTTGGGTATTATGAGATAAAACACATTACTGGGATACCACACAACCCCACTGAACAAGCGGTAGTGGAAAGATCCCATTGTACCTTGAAAGAGATGCTCCATAAACAGAAAGATGGTATGAAAAAACCTAGGGAGAGATTACATAGTGCCTTGTTGACATTAAACTTTCTTAATGCTGATGAGAAAGGAACTTCAGCTGCAGAGAGACACTGGGTAATAGAAAGAACTTGTGAGTTGAATCAACCTGTTTATTTTAAGGATGTACTAACTTCAGAATGGAAGCCATGGCATGTGCTTCATTGGGGTAGTGGTTTTGCTTTTGTTTCCACAGGAAAAGAGAAAATATGGGTACCAATGAGATTGATAAAGAACCAGATCGAAAAGGAGAACTCTCCTGAGGAGGAGTAATGTCTCATCTGCTGATAAGACAATTGAATATGTGGTAAGGAACATTCACTTAACTAAGGTGGGGCAGCATCTTAATTTTGTTTTTACTGAAGAATGGATACAACCCTCTTCACAAAGCTAAAAGGATACTGAATGCTCAGACTTGAAATGTTAAAAGGACTACAGGGGATTACAAGGACACCTGACACTGACAGGTACTAAGGGTAATTTCTCTATTCTCACAACTGTACATCTATATCTAATGATTATGTATATATATATATATATATATATATATATATATATATATATATATAAAAGAGGGCCTGGTTTGGTAATAAAAAACACTGGCTTTGGAGGTGGAGCAAGTCGCTTTCTCCCTCTCTAAACCCAAGCGCATTGGTTAATAAAACTTTAACAACTCTGTCTCACATCAGAAAAGCCACCTGAAGTGGGACAGAAAATACATGAAATATATAGGGACCAATCTTATCTCACTTTTATATTAAATTTTAAATCTTACTTCTTTCTACATTTCCTACTCTCTTAATCTAAAAATCTTGTCTTCACACAATTCTTTCTGATGGTTCAATATCTTCAGTTAATAGTATTCATTGGATTCCCCACTATAAAAAAGCAATTTCTCCTACCAGCATTCTCCAAGGCATCCAGAAGGAAGAGGGGGCCCCCACCAAAAAAAAGAGCATAAAATGAAAGACCTTTGAGACAGAAAAAGAAGGAACCTCCTGTATGTCACTCAGTGATCACTTTTGAAGTATAGACCAATCAGGACAGTTGTAAGATAGTTTCATACCATATCTTTAACAAGAATTTCAGATGGACTCACTCAGTACGATGAAAATGGTTATAGACTTTTGTGGAATGGTTATATATATATATATGTTTATAGTTACTTCATTAGGATTTAACCATTGTTTAGTTTACAGGACCCCACAGAGCTACCGTTGCCCACAGGCCAGCATGAAGCAATTTAATGAAAGAACTACATCCCTTTCCCGATAAGTTGGTCATCCAAGGGAGCGTTATGATCAATTATCATTTTGGGACGATGGTTATAAGTTAATCTTGGGTAGAGGATGGAATGATATTATTAAAAAAAAGAGAGAGAGAGAGAGAAAGAAAAGGGAATAGATAGGAGATCATTATACTTGCAAACAACTTTTAACCAAAGGATGAATGAAAATTGAATAGACATGGTACAAATATTTGTATATTGATACAAATGGGAAATCAATCTATATGTTTGATTTAGATAATATGTATATTGATATAAATTTGAACATGGTACGAATGTTTGTATATTGACACAAATGGGAAATTAATCTATATGTCTGATTGGGATAATATATATTGATGCAAAGTTAAATGTATAATTGCCCTATTTTGCATGTGTCTAACTCTGTCTAAAATATTTTGCACATTGATGTGTATTAAGTGCACTGTCATTTCCATAATGCAATTTCTACCTCTAATTATTTATGATAGTCATAACATTTGTTGTACTATACACACGAGTTGCTTTATATAAATCTGTTTAGATATATTTTCATATATAATGATATATAGTTAGGATATTGTTGTCATTTGATACAAAATGTGTATTTTGGTCAATTTTCCTAAGATTGTTATACTTGAAATTATTTGGAGTAGCTGTACACTCATTTTGGAATGCCTATTTTTCAATGTTTGCCTCACTTTCTTGGTTGATTGGGATTGCAGATTATGGTTACTCAGATTTATCACCTAACAGTCAGGATACTCAGGTTTTTCAGAAACATGTCAGAATATACCAAATAGATAGGTGTCTTCAACCACTTCATAGACTGAGAGAATATGGCATTCAAGATTTTGTTATCTCAAATTTGGCCTTGAGAGACATGACAACTCCTGGCATCACCATTCCTTTCTCAAGGTGGTGTTGAGCATCACAGACATCTTGCAAAGAGATTGTTTTGTTTGGCAAATAATGGCCTGAGGGGCAAAGGACTGCACTTGCCCCGACTGCTGTCAGTGTGGTCACTGTCTGAAATGGACGAGCAGGATGAGGGATAGAGACTGCCGAAGCCTGCCTAGCCAGGATAAGACAGTCCTACCAGAAAATACCCTGCTTCTATGGAGACTTGTCCGATATCATAGGCCAATAGCCACAAGGATGGATGCCCCCTTTGTACAGAGAAGTGGTGGATGACTGTCCAGGTAGTTAACTGTTGTTGTCTTCTCCTAAATTTTGGAAGTTAATTCATCATGCTTCCAACTTCAGATATATATTTTCCTTCTCAGGTCTTGATGGTGTTGACGACTGGATAGTTGAGGTTGTTATTGCTTTACATCTCAGCAAGGGCACTCAGGTGTTAGAACTTTATTGTTCAAGATAAACAGCCTTGAAGCAATCCCTGTTCATTTCCTCGTATCAACACTTTAGACACTGAATTGCACCTTATATTTGTTGTTTGTTAGTGGTAGTTTGACCTCGATTATGTTAGTACCTTTTTTTCTCCTCACATACTGCCTTATGATGATCCCCATAGTATGTAGTTTTATATTTAGTTTAGAACCCTCTTATTTAGACAGAAGGGGGAGATGTAGTGGGAAATCCAAAGCTATGCATTTAAACTGCACTGGAGTACTGAGCCGGGCGGAACATGGTTGACTCGGGGGAAAATGACGAAAGAAGGATGCGCCATAAGACAGAAGCGGGCGGACATGCGTCGCTGGACTGGTGACATGGGTTGCGGTGCGCGGTGCATGGTTACAGGCCGGTGGTACGGGAGTTTGTTGGTGCGGTGTGTGGGTGGAGTTTTCCTTAGAAACTCTCTGGAACACTGCAACTTTACCCCTTCACTTTCTCTTAAAACCTTCTCTGTTTTGTAAGTGATTCTCACAAAACAAACCTCATTTAAAACATATCTCATGGCGGTTTTATACTGCGATAGAAAGGTGGAATGAAAAATCCAGGGATAGATTGCATAGTGCTTTGCTGACCTTGAATTATCTTAATGCTGATGAGAAAGGAACTTCAGCTGCAGAGAGACTTCTGAGTTGAACCAACCTATCTATTTCATGAAGGTACTGACTTCAGAATAGAAGCTAGGATATGTGCTTCAATGGCGTAGGGGTTTTGCTTTTTTTTTCCCCCACAGGAGAAGAAAAAAAATATGGGTACCAACAAAATTAATAAAGATCCATTTTGAAAAAGAGACCCTGTTAGTATTTTGCCAATGTTAGTATTTTGGAAGTGTGAGAACTTGCCAGCATGCTGCCAAGGAGAACATATTAGATTTATTAAGGAATGGGTTGTGGAGGGCAAATAAAGGAGAGAGAGAAAGACAAGGTAGGAAGCAGGGTAGAAGAGAAAAGAGAGAGTCCCCCACATGGTTGGGGCTTTTAAAAGTAGACATTACTTAAAGATAAACGTTAGAGGTGCTTCGGACCCCCTGCAGGTGGGGGTGTGGCCGCAGCAATAAAACAACCTAACAATCTACACTTTGTTGATGTATAAAAATACACAGGTTTTGTATGTCTGTATGTATGTGGATGCCGGGAATCAAATTTGGGTCCTTGGATGAGAAGAACAGTCAGTGTCTTTAAACTCTGAGCCATCTCACCAGCTCTCTCAGAGGTGGGTTTAAATGGCTCTTTTGGAATGAAGACATCTGCTTTGAGATATCTTTGTTGAGATGTGTTTGTGTCAGCTGTGTGGAAGGTGGGATCTTGCCCTGGGGACCTTGCTGCTTTGGCTGTTGTACGGAAGTCAGAAGTCAGTGGCAGACAGACAGTGTCCTCTTGTTTGGCCCCTTGTGTCTCTGCAGCAGGGGGATACGGGGCTCAAGAGTAGTCTGTCACACTGGTGCCCACTGAGGTGTCTCTCAGGTTGACCTTCAGAGCCATGGGGCACACTCTCTGGCAAGAAGGTGGGATGAAAAAGCAGCACCAGTGAGGGAGGGAGTGTGAACAGGTGATCCAGGAGCAGGGCAGCTCAGGAAACCTGTTGGTAGCAGCTAGTGATGGTGGTGGGCTCCGCACAAGCTGTGTGCCTTGCATCTCATTGTCAGTGGCTCTAGGAAGCATCTTTGGCTGCTGGGAGTTTTCACCTTGGCTTCGGTGGTGCCTTGCACAAGGGTAGCAGCAGCCTCCACACTAAGGAGACTGATCAACTCTAGTGAACAAAAAGAGGTGGTGCCTTATTTTGGTCTAAGGCATACCAAGCAGAAACTTGATTAACTTTATTTATGATAAGAATGGTAGTTAAGGTTGGAATGCAGAAGTTATAGGGAGAGAGTGGGAGACAGTAGAAGAGCTCAGAAACAGGGAGATGTGCAGAGGGAAAAAAGCTTCCATTTGTGACAAACTCTGGCTTGGAAAGTTAGTTGTTATAAAATATAGTAATCTAAGAGGTCGAAACGGATAAGCTTGGTGAGGTCGCTCTGTTCTCTGCTACTGAAATTTAGGGGGAAATTTTGAGCCACCTAAATATAAGTCGTCAATTAAGCTGCTGTCTCAAGGGAAGCAAAAGCACTCTAGGATTCTTGTCAGTTTATAGGGGATTTGCTGGGACATCCCTTGATTCATATGCCAAATCACCCCAAACATTCATCAATGTTAGGAATGTGACTCCAGGGAATATTCCCAATGCACACTACAGAACTATAAGGATCCATCTGTTAAACAATATAGTGTATGCTGTGCACTATCTCAAGGTTTGGCAGCAAAGTCTAGAGGATAGAAGCCTGGAATAACCCTGCCAGTGAGTCTCATGAAGAAGCTTCAGTGGCGGGAATGCCAGGAGTCGGGGAACACTTACCGATTGGGTCCAGTGGTATGTGAATGTATGTATAGGTAGAAAAACTTCAACTTTAAGCTGTCATAAAACCAAAAATAGTTTTAGTTTTCCAAAATTTCATGCAGGTGTTCACCTGTTTAGAATGAAGCATTTCTGTTGGGGTATTTTTTTCCTAGATACTAAATGACTGGCAAGGGAATGGAAACATTAAAATGAATTTGCCCAAAATATCATTGATGTCTAATAGAAAGAAATATCCAACATCAAAAGTACTAATTTTTACCATCACAAACCACTACAGGAAGATGACCTTTAACCTATTATAAAATTAATAGTTAAGAAACAGTCTTTCCTAATTAGCTTATTTTTGTGATCCAACAAATGATAAGTTAAAGAATGATTCTCAGGTTATAAAATCTCATTTAGATTTTCAAAAATATGGTTTGTCATAACTCTATCAGTTTAAATATTGATTCCAGGACAAAGTTATATTTTTAAGATCTTAATTTATGCACCGGGACCTGTGCTCTCTGCAGCGTCCCAGCGCACTCTGGAGCAGGGGCAGCTGAACTCTGCACCTGGCCACACCCGCAGCCCCTGCTGCTCAGGGAATCTACTAAGAGCCCTACTGCGACCCTGAACTGAGTGAACTGAGCAAACCAACTGCAGGGGTCTATGAGGGGCGGATCCGAACCCTGACCAGAGGTGAGGAGGGCTCGGCGGGCCTCAGCGCCTGTATCCTGGCCTGGGAGGGAGAGTTGACCTCACACTGCTTCCGGTTCCACCACCGGGACCTGTGCTCTCTGCAGCGTCCCAGCGCACTCTGGAGCAGGGGCAGCTGAACTCTGCACCTGGCCACAACCGCAGCCCCTGCTGCTCAGGGAATCTACTAGGAGCCCTACTGCGACCCCGATCTGAGTGAACTGAGCAAACCAACTGCAGGGGCCTCTGAGGGGCGGTTTCGAACCCTGACCAGAGAGGTG